>KN881806.1:0-74723 GCA_000934395.1 Fistulina hepatica ATCC 64428
CACACTTATCGGCAACCAGCGCGGTGTCTCTGTGGAAAAGCCCTTTTTCTTCTCTATACACTCTAGTCTCTTGCTTGCCCCTCATCTTGAGCTGCAGCAGGACTTGTGTTGCGCGGCGCAATAGCGACTTTGTTTGCGACTGGTCATTCTGGACAGCCACCGCTCGATATTCAGACGGGATACTTCAGAAGGCTTTTGTTTCACTTGTAGGTTGTGCCAAGTTGCAATAATCAACCTGGAAGCGCCCGTGCCGAATGTGCAGGAGCCTCTCCTTAATATCACCAAAATGCTGCCCATACGAGTGCTACTTACAAGTTTAGACAACAGCAACTCCTCTAGGCCTCCCACCAATCATTAGCCGAAATGTCACTTGCAAGTCGCGTTCAAGTTCAATTTTACATTCTTGTACAATGACTCCAACACCGAATCTCAAATCTACCGTTTCTTTGTGCCAAAGATTTTGCAGGGAATGCAGACTGCGTGCGTGATGCAGTTGTACTTGTGCTTTGCTCCTGGCTTTTGTGAGCCGCCAATTGCCGTGATGCATGTTTATTGATTGTCAAGATGCCGGGACTCAGGTGAGCAAGTAAACCCCCTGCCTTTTTGGCCGGCTGATGAGAGTATGGCGGTCCTTGTTGGACAAAACCCAAAATGGACTAATTCTGTTGCTCACTGATCCTATTAATCGGTTAATGCGGCCAAAATCTGATGGTCACCGATCGTCCTAACGGTTATTGCCAACGGAAGCAGAAAGTGATGCTTTGATCTCCACTGATGGAAGACACCAGTGGAATTAACTGTGATGGGCAGCCCCAAGGAGGGCACACAGGAGACAAACAAGGGCTGCCCGCGCTCACTACACGACATACACGGGGACAAACAGAGGATGGCACATCGGATGGCAAATGGCGTGATGGTGTTGGTTCGACAAAGAGTATGGTACAAGAGTCTGTGATGTAAATACGGAATCGGATCAGTGATCGGTGAAACGGGATCGATAACGGACACATCACTGTGACCCTTACACTATCCCCCCTTCGAGGGTTAGTGGAGAGTGGGTCGTAATGTAAAGTAAGTAAAGGTGTACGTGGATGCGAACCAAACTGTGATGGTAAGGGTGCAAGGTAGGAAAAGGTAAAAGTAGTGTAGCAAATAGCAGTGAGGGGAACGGGTCATATGCGTAATCAAAAGTAGTAATCAGTAAGCATCACGAGAAGCTGGAGAGGCCAGAACAAGGAAAGCTACAAACAGTATGGTGGTTTGTGGCGAGACACAAAACCTAATGCCTGAATGGGCAAGACAAAGGGAATACCGCGTGACCAAAGCCATTATGGTATAAGATAAGGAAGTGGTTTTTGGCGAGACACAAAACCTAAGTATGGTAATTGCAAAGCAAAGAATACCAAGGCCTGAATAGGCAAGACGAGAAGAAATGGTTTGTGGCGAGACACAAAACCGGAGTAGGGTACCAATGGGAGTACCAAAGCCTGAATAGGTGAGAAGAGCAGGGAAAACACCACGTGACCGAAGCCATTATGGTGCAAGACAGACTGGACACAGGGATACCGTGAGACTGAAGCCTTTATGGTATATGTGGGTGACTCGTGAGATGTCACGTGGGACAAAGAAGTGGTGAAGGTACACTGATGAATGTACAGTACCGACGAGTCAAATAGAGATGAGGCAGAGTGGAGACACAAATTGGATAATAGATGGGTTGATGGTATGAAACCAGGGAGAGAGTTCAAGAAATAAGCAAGGCAATGGAAAGAGATAAATAGACAGATATGGCCGAGAAGGATGGATGGACATGCGGAAGAGTGTCAACAATCAATACAGGTAGCTGAGCCAAAAGGATGATGACAGGAAGTAGGAACAGTAGCAGAGCTCGGAAAGAGACAAGTCGTGAAGAAGTACAAAGACGCGTGGAAATGGAATCGTGGTAATACGTAAGGGTGGTGCAACATGGGAGTTATATGGATGTGGAGTTGTCATTGCAGAGGGCTATCCCCCCTTCGAGGTGGGACACTGGGAAGATGAAAGAATTGTTGGAGTAAATAAGTTTTGAGTACAAGGTTAAATGAAAAATAGAAAATGATTTCGAAGTAATGGTGATACCAAGGAAAATGGTTGCACAATGTAACAAGGGAAGGAGGAAGTATGGCAGGTGGTAAACACCAAAACAGGAATATGGGTGCAGGAATCAAGTCACGGGGATCAAGATATTAGCTAAATAACCAATAATGGAAATAGAGAAATGAAGAACAGAAACATAACAAACGGAGTAAACGGAGCTAATGACGCACGGACCATTGAGCAGAGGGCTCACGCTACGGTGATGTCGCGAACGACAAGTGCACGTGAGCGAAGAAGGGAATAACAATGGAGGAGCCAGTGGACTCAAGTATGGTCTTGAGGGTGTGTCAAAGATGCGGCCCGACCGATGAGACAGGCGCTGAACAGCGCAAATGTTCACCAGTGAGCGCACACGAAACGTAACGGCAGTGAGCATTGTACACAGCCGAAATGTTGGGGTAGAGCACAAGAGTGCATGAGGGTGACAATCATTGATGGAACGGACGATGTCGGTTGGTCGACGAGAACTTCGCCGACAGAGAGCGTGCGAGGCACGAGTTGGACAGTGACCAATCGGAGCTTGACATTTCACGAAGGTCACAAACAATGAGAAAGACCCGA
This sequence comes from Fistulina hepatica ATCC 64428, assembly GCA_000934395.1. Classification (NCBI taxonomy): domain Eukaryota; kingdom Fungi; phylum Basidiomycota; class Agaricomycetes; order Agaricales; family Fistulinaceae; genus Fistulina; species Fistulina hepatica. The sequence continues at coordinate 2,698 of KN881806.1, forward strand.
GCGCGTGAGTTATTGCTGGAGCGCAATGTAAGGTCAGGTTGCAGTCGAGAACATCGTGATTGTTTTCATCGTCGAGCAACGACGGTACGAGTACAGAATAGGGGCATCTCGAGAACCAGCAGAGTAATAAAACAAGCTCAGAAATTGACAAGAAACTTGAGTGGTCGAACCAAACTGTGACGGGCAGCCCCGAGGAGGGCACACAGGGGACAAACAAGGGCTGCCCGCAGTCGCTACATGACATACACGGGAACAAACAGAGGACGGCACATCAGATGGCGAATGGCGTGATGGTGTTGGTTCGACAAAGAGTACAGTACAAGAGTCCGTGATGTAAATATGGAATCGGATCAGTGATCGGTGAAACGGAATCGATAACGGACACATCACCGTGACCCTTACATTAATGGTATCATGATGTCATCGTGATATTGATGATCGTTAAAATAATTAACTGACCTGTCGGTGAACCATTGAATAGGTCCACTGGCTGTTCAAAAACAACAAAATAAATTAGAAAAATATAATGGTTATAAAAACCAATGCAAACTGTGAGTTTTCTTTCCATTGGTGTAATTACAAATTACGAATAATGGTCCACCGACTATCAAGTCAGATCGGGTCCGAAACCGGAGTTTCGATGACAGGTCAGATCGACACAGTGACGTGCGATCAAATAGCATTGGTGGGAAGCTGAATTTTGCCGTTGATCGGCTGATCGGCAAACTACCCCACATCGGGTCGCCATGTCTGGGCCATTCATCAATGAAAATAAGATTTTTATAGTACTTTACTGTAATGCATAAATGTATCACACACTGTGACATTTATTTGTGGTTGAAATATGACAGCATATAATATATTACAATATTTCTATTGTATGCAAAGAAATAACATTATCTTCAGTGCAGACATTTCTGCAAGACACAAATAATTACAAAAAAATATAAACATTTGTTCTGCAAAAAATAAATTACATATTGCTATTAACATTTCTGTAAGCTAAATATCTACAAAGTGGGAAAAACCAAATAAACACCTTCAGCTTCACCTTGTGAGTTCAAAGAGGATGAGCTTGAAGATGAACAGTCGAGAGATGAACAGGCGAGAGACGAACAGTCGAGAGATGAACAGTCGAGACAGTCAACTGTCCAGATGACAGACAAACAGCTGACAGACCAACAGTCAACTGCACAGTCCACAGACAAACCTTCAAGTGGACAGTCAACCAACAAACAGTCAACTTGTAAGGAACATGGAGAGCAAGGCAGTGGCACACAGTGGTTGTAGTGAGGATCAGGTCTTGAGGCACATAGAGTGAGGAGTTTCTAAGGCAATACTGGTATTGATTCTGTGAGGAAAACCAGTTGTACATGATTTGTAACTACATATAGGAATCAAGCAATGTACAGACCATACAAATGAAGTGGTTACAAAGGTCAGCAAACAGAGAAAAAAAAGTGAGAAGCAGTTGAGACTACATGTGATTGGTAACTATGAAAGGCTGTGATCTATCTACTAATGGCTGTGATCTGTGGGGACCTTGACCCTCACACAACTGTACAGTCTGTTGGCAACTGTCCTTATGTACATTCTCTATTCAGTACAATCTGATCGTGCTACATCACGACAGTTTTCACGTCATTGCACCTCAACCTCTTTGTCCAAAGGTTGAGGCGTAAGTTTCCTGTTGTCACGACCCCGAGCAAACGTTACCTTTAAGGCTGGTGTATTGTCACCGAGCATTCATAATGCTCGCGTCAACAGGCCTTCCCTATTTACGAAGAACCGTACTTACCAGGATTCGAACTCATGATTTCAATTATATAAAGAATTACAAAGAACAAATCACGTGACCACTATTATATACAAGGATTGCTTCGCACAGAGGTTTGATCATAGGACATAGCACTTAAGAACAATTGGTTTCACTCATATTACTTGGTCTGTGCCCACTCTTGATAGTATTTAAAGTAGTGTACATACGCATGTATTCTGCACTTCACCTCTTGTATTATATACCAGAACAAAGACCAATATTCACAGAATCGGCTATCTTCTCGTCTTCGGCTTTCGAGCGACTCGTGTTCTTACTCTATTATCTTCTCGCTTCACTTGTCACGTCAAGGTTGCAACTCAGTCAGGTGTTTCGTCACCTCCAATGCTTCACTCTTCGCATAGAGGTCACGCCTTAGTCATCACAACGGTATCACATTGCCGGTCGTCACACCTGTTCCCGTGTATTTATGTACCATGCTGATGTACTACGGTCACCACTATGTTGTTGAAGTTGCAAGCGCGCGCGTGTCCGCGCATTTCCTATTATGGTATTTTTCCCTTTTATATCCAACAGACTGCCACATAGTCACCATGACGGTATCCTGATGGACCCGCCGGTCTCGTCTCATGTTTATTCCCCATTGTACGAGAGTACCTTGTTTATATAGCTATGCCCACTGTTTTGTATACCTCAGCCTTTGCTATTGCTTACTGCATGCAGAGACTGAGTACGATACACGTATTTCTACATATGTTGTGCATTATCTAGGTACATCAATATGTGAACCTCTTTGTCCAAAGGTTGAGGCTCACCACTACATTGTGCGTTATCTAACATCACCCACTCATACAGTCAACCCATGAACAGTCAACAGACCAACAGTTGACTGTCCAGTAAACTATTTGTCCATTGACTGTTCAGTCAACTGTTTGTGTATTGACTGTTCAAGTGACTGTTTGTCCCTCAACTGTGCAGTCAACTGTTTGTTGGTTGACTGTCCACTTGAAGGTTTGTCTGTGGACTGTGCAGTTGACTGTTGGTCTGTCAGTTGTTTGTCTGTCATCTGGACAGTTGACTGTCTCGACTGTTCGTCTCTCGACTGTTCGTCTCTCGACTGTTCGTCTCTCGACTGTTCGTCTCTCGACTGTTCGTCTCTCGACTGTTCGCTTTAGGCTTTGAACTCACAAAGTGAAGCTGAAGGCATTTATTTGGTTTTTCCCACTTTGTAAATATTTAGCTTACAGAAATGTTAATAGTAATATGGAATTTACTTTTTGCAGAACAAATGTTTATATTTTTTTGTAATTATTTGTGTCTTGCAGAAATGTTCTAAAGGAAACATATTTGCTCAGCAGAAATGTCTGCAAAGATACTGTACCATTTCAACTGTAGGTTCGCGCCACACATCATGGTCCGGAGTGGGGAACCTATCTTGCATGACGTCACGTGAAGTTCTCACGATAGAACATGTCAAAATTGGTCCCGTGATACTGTAGGCCCTGCAAAACTCAACTTGAAGTTGAATTTGAACCTAATCTTTGGCCCGTCACGCAGACTAATGATCCGAGAACCTTTGAACATGAGAACATGTGCCATCACGCATCACGCATGGAGAACTTACAGTTGAAATGGTACAGTAATGTTATTTCTTTGCATACTTATATAGACACAACAGAAATACTATAATATACTATATGGTGTCATATAATGTAATACAGTAAGCTACTAAAAAAATCTTATTTTCATTGATGAATGGCCCAGATGTGGCGACCCAATGTGGGGTAGTTCGCCGATCAGCCGATCAACAGCAAAATTCAGCCTCCCGCCAATGCCCAGCCATAATTGATCGCACATCACTGTGTCGATCTGACCTGTCATCAGAACTCCGGTTCCAGACCAGGTCCGACTTTGTAGTCGGTGGACCATTATTCGTAATTTGTAATTACACCGATGGAAAGAAAACTCACAGTTTGCATTGGTTTTTATAACCGTTATATTTTTCTAATTTATTTTGTTGTTTTTGACCAGCCAGTGGACCTATTCAATGGTTCACCGACAGGTCAGTTAATTATTTTAACGATCATCAATATCACGATGACATCGTGATACCGTTAATTCCACTGGTGCCTTCCATCGGTGGAGATCAAAGCATCACTTTCTGCTTCCGTTGGCAATAACCATTAAGACGATCGGTGACCATCAGATTTCGGCCGTATTAACCGATTAATAGGATCGGTGAGCAACAGAATTAGTCCATTTTGGGTTTTGTCCGACAAGGACCGCCATATAAATAACAGTTATATTTTTGTAAAATTAAATTTGATTTCACTGAATATTTTGATCAAGTCAGTTAATTCAAACTAAGGTGGCGTAATCAACCGGTGAACAGCCATTTTCTCAATTTTGATTTTCGCTCCATCGGTTGATCTGATCTATTATCAGTTACTCATAAGTTGGACTAACCGGTGATTGCCAGTGCATTCAAAACCAATAGAAATATTAGGTTTTGTCCATCAAGGACGGTCATAGACGAGCCATCAACAGGACTGCATATAGATTATTCAGATCATACAACTTCGTTGAAAGCCGCACACTCCAGGACTTCACCAAACGTGAAACAGGGAGTACCTTTTGATGTTGTGTACACCGACACTTTTGAGGTGTGCAAGAGTCCCTCTACTGCGTATATGTCAAGAAACCGACAATTGGTTGTCCGATTTTGGACACTCAAGTTCAGCATTCAAATAAAATGTGAGCTAATGTTGTGGAAGATGTCGAGAAAAGCTACCCCATTGGATCACCCGTAATGTGGACCGCTGCTTACTAGTCTCGTGCCCATCCGGATATGGCAGGTGTCGGTGACCTGCAAAAAGTGGCGACAACATGCCGGATCAAATGCGGACTGACGCGATTCGAGCATGAGGACAAGCGCATGTTCTCATCGTCTATATTAAGAGCTAAGTAAGTACCACAGGGAGGGCCGGAATCGTAAGCGGTAGCCTCATGGAGGCCATTAGGTAAGTACGTACTAATCGGGAATACTACTATACTGTGACTATAATATACCTCTAACTATACAATACTATGTACTTTTAACACCCCCACTCGGATGAGACCTAAGGCCTAAGAGGCGTACAAATTTCTGGTGCTTCTCACACACCAGAGCTTTAGTAAATATATCAGCTACCATATCATTAGTAGATACATATTGGACAACGGCCTTGCCGGAGGTGACTATATCATCGCACATGTAATGATACTTGCGCTGTATATGTTTCGTGTGAGCACGGAAGTGAGGGTCCCTCGAGAGGATGATAGCTGCTTGATTATCGCAGTTGAGAATTGTCGGACCTTTCTGAGGGAATCCGAGCTCCTCGAAAAATGTGCGCAACCAACAGACGTGCTGAGCAGCGTTACTGAGTCCAATGTACTCGGACTCGGTACTCGATAAGGCGACCATTGATTGACGTTTACTGGACCATGCGACGGCGGCGCCTGAACTGATAAATGTGTATCCAGACGTGGATCTTGATGTATCATGATCCCTGCTCCAGTCAGCATCTGAAAAGCCATGGAAATCACGTTCCAACGAAGTACCATCTGAGCCATCGTAGACCAACTCCAGATCCAATGTCCCGGCGATGTAGCGTAGTACACGCTTGGCAAGATTCCAGTGACATGCCCTTGGTGCAGAGGCATAACGTCCGAGAACCCCGACTGCGTGTGCAATGTCTGGACGAGTGCCAAGCATGGCCCACATGAGTGAACCAACAACAGTGGGATATGTGATCACTTTGCCATTTATGCATATGTCGTGCACAATGGTATCGTCTACTGGATCGTCGGCGGTGATATGTTCGTTGTGAGGGAGAGGAGTCTGAACAGGGTTGCAACCCGTCATGCCACAGCGCTCCAATACGTCAACGAGATATTGACGCTGCAATAATTTGACGAGACGGTTCAGACGATCACGTGTGATCTCAATACCGAGTATCCAATTTGCATGCCCTAAGTCCTTCATCTTAAAAGCACTGGCCAGTAACATTTTGATCTCCTGTGTGTAGGCCTTCGAATTGGTGGCAATGAGGATGTCATCGATGTACATGACCATGAAGCATAGCCGTCCCGTGTCATCTTTGATCACATAGAGGCAAGTCTCTGCGTCCAAACGTGTGAATCCCATAGATCGAAGTTTCGAGTCTAGCGTGCAGTTCCAAGTGCGTCCAGCCTGTTTGAGTCCATAAACTGAGTGTTTCAGTTTCCAACAATGTCCTGGTTTGAGGCTAACCCCCTTGGGGGGAACAATGTATATCTCCTCCTCGAGTTCTCCGTTAAGGTACGCCTGCGTAATATCACACATCTCGAGCTTGAGATCATGTTTGGCAGCAAGGGCAGCAATGATGCGAATGGAGTCAATGTTTGCAACGGGAGCAAATACATCAGGTACGTCACATTGTTTATACCCATGCACGACTATGCGGGTTTTATAGTCGATGATGGTCCCACCTTGGTCGACTTTGTATCGGAAGACCAGCCGACTAGTGATCGGTTTGACGCCCTCGGGGACAGGGACCTCCTCATAAACGTTATTGTCTATGAATCCTTGGAGCTCTCGATCGATAGATGGCTTCCAAAAATCCTTCTCTGGCCCACTTAGTGCATCAGGAATATCACGTGGCAGTGTATGTCCCGGAAGCTCCTCTTTCGCAGTGCCAGCAAAGAAGTGAGAAAAATTTGATTCCTCCTCAACCTCAGGTAGCGCCTCATTGGCGTCACGTACATCTGACTGACCCCCACTGTCTGTCGGAATGGGGACAGGGTCTGGAATCGGGACATCTACGGGTACGTCGCTCGCCAGAGCACTCACGCATTGCCTGGACGCACGTTGCTCTTTCTCCTGTTGCTCTTTTATCCAGTTCTGTTCGACAGTGAAATTTCGACCAAAGGCAACTTTTTGGATTCGAGTGGACCTTCGTACACCGCCTACGATCTGGGCTGGACTCGGTTGGTGAGCAGATTACGAACTCGGACGTGGTTGAGCAGCGGCTGATGATCGAATTGGGATATGTGATAGGTGAGGGGCAGTGGACACGGATGGTGCAGGTATTGGTGGGATGACATCCCCCACTGGCGCAGAAGTCTCCAGCAAATCTGATGGTTGCACAAGTTGCGGCTCTTCGTCGTCGTCGTCATTATCGTATGTAGGTACACATCCGTTCTGACGCAAAAGATCATGGAAGTTTCCTGCTGGTGTGCATGGGTCAACAGAGGGCATGATGGAGGCGGCGGACATATCTCCTGTCTCATCGAACTTGACATGTCGTGAGATGACAATCTTCTGTGTCGCTACATCCAATAGGATGTAAGCCTTGGACCCGGGATGATAGCCAAGCAGAACACATTTGCGTGCACGTGATCCGAATTTGCCGTTGCGCTGATCCTTGGGCAGTAAGGCATATGCGACACAACCGAATGGGCGAAAGAATGATGCATCAACTCGCCAGTGGAACAGTTCCTCATATGGTATCTTTGACTTTATTCCTGATGCTGGAGTTCGACCTATGGTGAATGCGGCATGCGCTATAGCATATGGCCAGTAGGTTTTCGGTATGCCAGAGTCAATGAGCATTGTCGTGGCCATGGTCGCAATTGTCTGGCCCATACGCTCGGCTAGACCGTTCTGTTCTGGTGTGTGAGGGGCCGTAGTTTCCTGCCAGGTTCCTTCACGCGCTAATTGTTCACGGAAGGAGTCACTTATGTACTCACCGCCATTATCTGACCGGAGGAAGTCAACGAAGTCAGGCGCTAGCTTGAATTCCCCCACTTCGGTGTTGAAGTACTCCTTGACATCCGATTTGAACTGGTTATAAGCTGCCTGTGCTTCGGCCTTCCGTCGGATGGAATATACCCAGGGGAAGCATGTGTAGTCATCTGTAAAGGTGATCCCATAGCGAAAGCCTTCTGGGGACGCTGGAGTAATTGGGCCGAAAACGTCAGTGTGGACAATCTGAAAGGCGTGTGACGTGCGGAAGTGATTCCCTTTTGGAAAGGGGAGTTTCTTCATCTTACCGAGTACACAGGGTTCGCAAAATCTCGGAGTACCGGATACTTCATCAATTCCTGAAAGCCGTTGTTGTCGTACCATTTCTTGGATGCGCTGCACGTTGGTGTGACCCATACGGCGGTGTAATACGTTGATGTCGACGGTAAGGAGTGCGGCATGGTTTGGATGGGTAATTGGTTTTAGTCGCATGGTGTACAATCCATCATCCAGTTCACACCTGGCGAAAATGGTGCCTCCACGTGATATGATTCCATATGTGCCGCTGTACAAAACATCGAATCCAGCGGCGGTGATGTGAGGAACAGACAACAATGTTAGTGTAAATTTTGGGACGTAGAGTACCTTCCGATATGTAATGGTGTGTGTGCGGTTACGGACGCGGCTAATGAACGTGACCTCACCAATGCCTGTCGTGAGTACATAGGAATCATCGCCAAACGAGACTCGACGTGGTGGATTGAGTACGCGAAACGTTGAAGGGTCAAACCATTTGATATGTGGACACATGTGCGCGGACGCACCTGAATCACTTATGACACGTTTGTGAGATCTTTTCTTGCAGGCGGCTGTATATGAGAGAATACGGTCAGATAGTTCACGAGAGATATGTACAGTTTGCGTGGTATCCGAGTCTGAATCTGAGTCTGATACATGTACCTTTGCCTTTGCCTTAGTAGCTCGACCAGCGGACCTCGCGCTCTTTGCCGCTTTCAAGGCGTTACAGTCTTCTGTCGAGTGTCCACAATCACCGTGCACCTCGCAGTGCTTGGTCACTCTGGGCTTGCGTGCTTTCGAACTGCGATGCTCATTGGTGGCGGGTTTGGCGACGAGAGCAGGTGACGGGGAGTTTGAGGGTAGTGTCGAGGAAGTCATTGATGAGGCTTGAAGTGTGATGTGAGTTTCAACATCAGCGAAGGTGAGTTTCGCGCTCGCCGGGATAGAATTGAGTATGGAGGTACGTAAGGTGGTCCACGGTTCCTCATTCGGCAGCAAATGCAGGAGGAGGAAAGCGGTGAATTTGTCGTCCATGGACTTGACCATGCCCCGAAGCTGGCTGCCGAGCGAGCGGATGCGTGTGATGTGATCCTCGAGCGACTCTCCAAGGGTACCATCCCATTTCAGATTCATCATCTCCGTGAGGATGTAATACAAACGCAGGCCGGTGCTCTGTGTGACGACCGGCAACGTGATACCGTCGTGATGACTAAGACGCGACCCCTATGCGAAGAGTGAAGCGTTGGAGGTGACGAAACACCTGACTTGAGTTGCAACCTTGACGTGACAAGCGAAGCGAGAAGATAATGGTTGAGAACACGAGTTGCTCGAAAGCCGAAGACGAGAGAAGGTATCTGGTTCTGTGAATATTGTTCTTTGTTCTGAAGTATAGAATACAAGAGGTAAAGTGCAGAATACATGCGTATGTACACTACTTTAAATACTATCAAGAGTGGGCACAGACCAAGTAATATGAGTGAAACCGATTGTTTCTTAAGTGCTATGTCCTATGATCAACCCTCTGTACGCAGCAATCCTTGTATATAATAATGATCACGTGACTTGTTCTTTATAAATCCTATATATAATCGCAGTCATGAGTTCGAATCCTAGTAAGTACAATTCTTGTAAATAAAGAAGGCCTGTTGACGCGAGCATATTGTATGCCCGGTGACAATACACCGGCCGTAAGGGTTATGTTTGCCCGGGGTCGTGACACTCTGCGCTTCAAACTTGGAGATGACAGCTCCCATTAGTTCCTTCGCTGTCTGATTCTCCGTGACAAGTGCCATGACGAGTGAATCCGATAGATGCTCTACAATAATGCCGTGCGCCTTTTGATCGCAGATGTCCCAGCTGTCTGAGGGTTGGATCGTCGACAAGCCGATGGCAGAAATTGAAGTGGCCGCGGTGGCAGCGACGGCAGTGGCGATTGACTCGCGAGTCTCGGTGCCATATGCAACTCCGGCAACCTTGGCAGAGGCGAGTTTGGCACGGATCCTGATCTTCCAGATGGAAAAGTTTTGTTCTCCCATGAGTACGGGGCAGGTAGACGACTGGGCGCCCTCTGACATGGTGGCGAGATGCTCGCGTGTGTTGGCAGGATGCGGACAGAGGAGGGAACGAGCGTCCTATGGTCTTGTCCCAAGCGCTTCATGCGGGGCCCATAACCTGACGCGATTCGAGCATGAGGACGAGCGCGTGTCCTCGTCGTCTGTATTAAGAGCTAAGTAAGTACCACGGGGAGGGCCGGAATCGTAAGTGGTAGCCTCACGGAGGCCATTAGGTAAGTACGTACTAATCGGGAATACTACTATACTGTGACTATAATATACCTCTAACTATACAATACTATGTACTTTTAACACAGACATGTGGCTATGACGGATGGGGACGAGACTAGGCGCTTACAGTCAGCTACAGTCAGTTGGGCGCCAATTTGTGCGTTTCGAACATGCCAAAGCCTGGCCGCAGACGTCCGGACATTCACAGGGGGACCGCGCATGTACAGTTCTGGCGTCCCGGAACGTAAGTTGCTGTAATGATGCCAGAGACACAATGAACTTGCGCAAGGATCAACTGCCATTTCACTCAGCAATCAATCCGTGGATATTAGACACGCTGCAGCGAGGTTGCCACAAGGTTGCAACGAGGCCACCAGAAGCTCCGAACGAAGTCACTCGAGAGTTTCTGAACCTCGCGAATGAACAGTATACAACTGCCTGCATATTTTCTCTTTCACTTCTGATCAATTACAGTGGAAGTAATATGTGTGATTATGTGGCACTGTAATACATATTTTGCTTCTGCAATGCGAGAGGCATCGAACCAAGAGCTGGTGAGAGTTAGCAGGAAACCACGAGTGATATGACTGGCACCAGTGCTCCCGCCAGCGAACGGTCGAGGTCAGGTCCTGGTCAATGGACAGGACTCCTGCTGCCGGGCAGTTGAGCTTCAGGCCCACAGCTCCCACCAGCGTGTGGTTGAGCGTTACAGCCGATGAGCGGCGGAGCAAGGGGGACACAGCGTCAGACACGCTCGTCGACGCACAGTCGAGGAGTGATGACAGGCTCCTACACGGGGCGCGCACGGCGGACAATACGACCACCGGACTTCAGCAGCAGTCCCAGTCTGTAGCAGTAGCCACCACAAGAGAGTGCATGCTTACTGAGCATGACACCTGCGCATGTATTACTATGATGATGTAGACCATCTACTTGAAGCAGTGACTTCTCGTCGGCGAACGTCCCTTCCAACAGGTGGAATCATGCATCCTTCGTGCTGCAACTGTAAAGGCCCACCGGCACGCAGTCGCAACAGACCAAGATGGCGGCAGTCTGTCCGCATTACTAGCTTCAGACAATGGCCAGCGCGCAGCGGACTCTAGCAACATTACTTGTTTCGCCGCAACACACAATCCCCGGAAGAACTAGTAAGGGAGTACTGCGACCGCTAATAAGAGGGTGGTATACGTGCCTAGAAGGACTCGGCAGCCCATGATAGGATTCCATACAAAAACAAAGGAAAGTGGGGCAACCAGGATCCAGCCCCTAATAGTGGAGGGTCAGATATGGTAGACGAAGCCACAAATGGAGACAAGGACCCACATCAGGCTAAAACTCCAGCTGATGCAATTTTGGCAGCTGAGTTGGCCCGCGCTAAGGTGGTGGCAGTGGCTGGAAGGCAAGAGTTGGACAGAGGCTCAGCAAAGCCCACACAATGCATCTTGCATTCCATTGGTGCGAAGTACATACCGACGCCAGCAGGAACAAGTGGTCCGAGTCGTGAGCATGTGAATACGTGCGCATCCGACCAGTTGCCAAAGTACTCATATGCTAGTCGAGTGCTAGGACAGCACCACTGTCAGACCTCTGAGACACCGACAAGTGGACATGGGATAGGTGGAGATCCACCAGGTCCCAGTGAATCGAATTCGTCAGGCTCGGAAGATGGGTCGGGTAGTATAGGGTCTGAACCATCCTCAGTGTATTCTTCGGACTCCTATGAGACACAACAGCTGAAACGTCAAAAGCAAGCTTATCGTCCACAGTGAGATTAGCGCCGTAGAGACACTCATGAGAAGTTGGTCCGAGTCCTACCACACAAGTATAATGGCGAGGCCCGGTTTGATGTTTCCCAGCGATGCCTGTATCCGGTCATGGAAATTTTCAAAACCGCACACATTCGACGGCGACGACATGTACCTAAGTTACAATATTCCCCCACAGGAAAAGCAGCAGACTTCCTCATGTGCGAGGTTGCAATGACAGACAGGAAGCGGCAGCTTGACCGTGACGAGTTCTTGACAAACTTTTTCAAGATCCACCAAGAGAGGCGTCCTTAGGTAATGTCAGTTTTTGGTCTACAGGAAATGAACAAAGAAGACTAACCTTCATCAAGAAATGCTTCCAGGGCGAGCCATCTGGGGGTCCACAGTATGTACATTTGCCAGGAGAGCTGTACAAGTTATTGGAAGAGGATCAAAAAATGGAGGCATTAGATGTGAAGACAAACAAAAATTGGGAGAAGATGCGGGAAAACATGGGAAACAATATCATGTTTTAACAGCATAAAAAACAAAGACAAATGAATGTCGCAGTAGAATTAGAAGGTCGAAGATCGTCGAACGACGACAGTACATAACGACTGTATGACGAAAGTTGGTACTATCACTATGCAAACAAACCCGGGTGGAAACCTACCTGTTGGCCTTGATTTATCCCTGTTTCAGGGCCAATTCCACCATTTCCCGGAAACAAGTCGAAAACCCACCTTAAACCGGGCATGGTGGTTTTCGCCTGGTAGGTACATTTTGTCGCTGCTCGCTTCGTTGTTCCGCATCTGATGGAATTCGACTCAAATCCAGGCTATGTCGTTCCAACGACCAGCAAGGCGCCCGATTTTCGCTGTCTCTATGTCAACCCCACGACAATTTCATCATGTGACTTCATTTCGTACAAGCTAAGGGCGCCGCCGTCGGATAGTGTTAACATCGAATAAGTACGCTAGATATCAACGTGTATTAGAGTAAGTACTTGCACCAATGTTAGGCAGTGGATCCATCTCTCTCGCCGGAAGTGTCGGTCTCCTCCACCTCTTGGTTGTGATTGAGATAGAGCCAGGCGCTGTATTTCTCCAACCGATCTGCCATATCACGTAGCTCTAAAGCGGCTAGGTGAGGTTTGTCAGGATCCCACGTTGGGCAATTGGTGATGGAGCGAGCAAGTAGTGGCCCCACGTTGTGCAGCGTCCTCACAAAATTGAGGATCATACTGACCGCTTCGAGGCTTCTGAGCTGGGGGTTGTCGCCCATCGTGTGGACCGCCTCGTCCAACCTTTCAAAGGTTGTGTGTGATCTATGGGAATGCTCAGCTGAGCAGAAGAATAAGTAAGCAAATACGCACTGCGCCGAGTCTCTGCTGCTTGGTGCACCGTGATTTTCCGCAAACTCAGCATCTTTTTCTGCAATAAGCTGCGCAATGTCGTCTTCGAAAGCTCGCATGCAACGCTTTAAATATTCCTGAGCATCCTCTGCTGCTTTGAGCCTTTCTCCACGTTCCACCCACTGGGCGTAGAAAGGATGGTGTGCCGGTAGGTTTGGATCTCGGCGATAGTCCAGCCATGCGGGACTCTCTAGCTGTAGTCCTGCTCTCGGCTGTCCCTCGTGACGCCGCTGCACCATATAGTGAATTCGCTCCATTGCCAATCGTGAGCGTGGATCGAGCTTGTCGAACTCCTGTCTTCCTGTTTCCGATAGCGGCAGCCAGGCCAATGGATGTTCGAGCAGAGGATAGGCGTAATCAGGGCGGTCATCTGGTGGCAGACTATCAAAGGGATCAAAACCGCGCCTGGGAGGCATAAAAGCTGCCATAATTGCCACAAGTGCGAGTAGCAGAGGCGACCATACAAGCGATGGCGAAAGACGAAGAATTTTCGAAGGGTTGCAGCTCAATCTCTGGGATGATATATAAAAACAGAAGTACGTAGATATTCACCTGGTTTCGTAATAGGTAGATATCCACCTGGTCTCGCAACAGGTACAAATCCACCTGGTCTTTCAACATTTGTTCTCATTGGAATGTAAGAGTAGACGCGAAGAAAAGGTGTTTTTTTGCTTGGCATTAGAGAAGCCTATGGGTTCTTAGTTACTGATGTACATGCTCGTTCGCTGCTACAATGCTTTCTTTCTCCCGCTCGCGCTTCAAACGGAGTCAGCGCTGCTTATCGTATTTGTCCTCCTTCTTCATGAGCTGGCCGAGCGACTCAAGCTCATTTGCCAAGGAGTGAAGCTCGGAAGCTCTGGCAAGAATGTCCTCCGCGTGGCAGAACTGAGGGGATACATTGGCGATCGCACCTAAGACGGGCGATAGGGCGTGGCAGAGCTTGCGCAAATTGATGTAGGCACCCGCGGCTCGGTAAATACGCTCCCCATAGGGATCTTTCTGCTTCCCGATGGCGTCAGCAGGAGGAGGAGGAGGAGGAGAGTTCGATCTGATTGAACAATTTAGCTGAGCCAAATCGCTAGAGAAGTTGCCTCGCACCTGCTCTCCTCAAGCTCAGCCCAAACGGCTTCTTCCAAAGAGGCACCTTCAGGAATGTCGCTGTACTTGCCTTGGACGCCGGCATTCCAACCCTCCTCCAAGGTCGTTGTGACATCCTTGAGCCAATCTTGGCCAACCTCTTCTGCACGTTTGATTCGTTCCCCACGCTCGATCCAAATCTGGGTGTATGGTCCATCTCTCTCCAGGAAAGGGTCCTCGCGATAGTCCATCCACGGCCACGGATGCAGCCACTTGCCGGTCTTGCGCTCACGCTGTTCGCGAACCATAAAATAGATACGCATCATGGCGAAATGCGAACGCGCGTCCAAGCGGTTCAGCTGCTGATGACCGGACTCGGAAAGCGCCAACCAGGTGAGCGGGTTCGGGAGGTGCTTGTATGCCCAGTCAGGACGGTCATCGGGATGGAGATCTTTGAGATCCTCTTCGCGGCGGTCAAGGATGGACATGATGGTGCGAAGCAAAGACCTGCAAGGAAAATAGGGTGATGTGGAGCATTTTGTTTGTGCTGTCCCACAAGAAACAAGGAGAAAAGTGCTCTGTTTCCCAGAGCTGTTAACACACACACGATCACATGACTATCAACAAGACTCATGATCCACCTAGCCACGAGAATGAACTACGCGCAAATTAATTACATTACCAAACTAATAAAAATGCGGTGTCCCTATGATCGATAGTAATTATGTGGCCAATAATGAAGGCAGCATCTGTGTGGACTGGGAACAACCAACCACCGACGCTGCTGTTGTCTGCACCGGTCGATACACCACAGGCGTTCACCGAGTGCGCGGTCTGGAAGCCAGCACAATTGTCAACTGTGATATTCACGACCAAGGAGACATGCGCACCGAACATTGTCATCGTCGTTGTCGTTGAACACCTCCACACCCGTAAGGCGGTTGGACACCCGCTCGAGCAAGACAAAGTCCGGCTCGCAGGGCATTTGATCCTCGCCGTCTTCCTTGAGCGCAACACCCATGAGAGCCGGATCGCAGGTGATGCCGCAGTATTCACGAAGCAACTGCACGAGCTCCGCCATGTCCAGGTACGCCATTGACTCGGAGGCCACTACATCACCCTGTGGCCCCAACCCTCCCCCCGTCATGAACCTAAGTCGCGTCAGCACATGCACATGGTTCACGGCCAACACTTACGTCTCGTCAAGTAATTTTCCATCCATCCGTGCGGCCTTACGTCGCGCACGCGTGCTGAATGCCGGCACGTCGCTGAGGTGCTGTGGTGGGAGTGGTTTTTCGCCCCACCGTGATGAGCTGCGCGGTACCTGGAGCGGCGGGAGGGCCATTTATGAGGTTCCTCCAGTCCTATACGAGCTCGCACGGTGGGAGATGGTGGTAGAGAAGAAAAGAAGCACGTACACGTTCATGCGTCAGGACGCGGCCGTATTTAAAATTTTGAACGGCTGCGGTCCTGTGACCATTGTCACGATCACGGGAGTGGCCGCACTGGCACTGTGCAGTGAAGTGTGAAACGCGATGGCGGCCCACTCAAGCTGTCTTACCATGACATGAACATGCTATGGTGCGGCTCCTCGTCACCCACAAACATGCGCAAGTATGATGTGGTGCTGCCCCGCCGTACGGCCATATACATTTCGGCAAGTTCGTGGCGACGCCGGTGGTGCTAGCTGTCTGGGGAGTGAGCCGCTCGATCGACGCTAGGTGATGCTCGTGCGTCGGAATGCCGTTCTTCGCCAAGCCGTGCACCAATGGATTGCGCACGGGAAGAGACTTCGACCCATCTTAGAACGCGTTAGTGGGGGCAACCAAGCCTCACAAAGATGATTGCGTCCCTTCGGCCTGGCCAGTGTCAAAGTGCGAAGAGACGACCGCAGAAGGACCTGCTTTACCTTGGGCACTGGCATGTGAGTCCACGACTCGTAAATCCTATCCCCTTTTACCATTGTCATACGTTCGCAGGACGTCCGATGCAGTGTTTGCCAAGCTCCACGTCCTCGGCAAACTGGGGTCACGGGTGTCGAGGGTGAAGGATTAACGATCTCCGCGACGGCGTCGATCATCCAATGGAGGAGCGCGCGCATTCGGAGGTTAAGGCATCACTGCGGCGGAGGCGACATCCGTTTCTTTTCCGCGATCTCCTCCTTTTCCCCATCTTCTTCCCTCCCACCCACCTCGATCTCCATCGCCTCCTGCATCTTCAGCCCCTGCCGTGCACCCTTGACCGACGGTTGGTGAGTAATGCAACATCTTCCTAAGTTCCGAGCATTTCGCTCACTTTCACAACCAGACCGGCGGAGAAACATCATGACTGTAATGGCGTGTCTGCGTTCCTCGGCATGGGGTACATCCCTGACTTTACAAGTCCCTGACTGGCTGAAAAAATTGAACTTCATTACCACGGACGAAGCCGCGAAGGCTTGCGCACCAGCTTCTAGATCGTCACGGTAGCCCCTCTGGCTGACACAGTCCTCGTGCATGAAATCGTCCGCGCCAACGTGTATCATTTGCGGGTGCGCGGAAGATCGTCGTTTTCGGACGCACTAAGCACATGTCGCCCGTTTGGATCAGTCCGCGCGGTTTCATGCATGGCACAGCTGGGGAAGCACAATCTCGAGCGGCGGAACGTGCATCATCGGAGTGCTGAATGGCAAGAGCAGAGCATCTGATTTGGGACAAGCCCGCTCCCAGCGGGGGCCACCCATCTGTAGGCGCGGAGAAGCCCATGAACGCCAACGTTGGAAATGCGTTACCGTCCACATTACCATTCCCCATAACGTTAGGCATGGGAGGTCGTGGAGAAGCAGAAGCATCTCCACCGCCTCCATTCACTGGTGCGTACGAACGCATCCAAGGTTATTCCTTCACCATCCTTCACCATTACGTCTTGTTTTTCAGCCGCGGTTGACGACATTTGGCGGCTCGGCACACCCTTCGGCTCACCTGTCTTCAACCTCCCCATCACGCACTCGATTCGAGCATGTACAGGAGGATGCTGTGTACTCCATCCTGCACTGTGCCCCGCGTCCTCTCCCTGACAGGCCGCTGGAGGAATTGCCACCTCGCACGAAGCTAGCACATGCCCAATGAGCTCGTTCAACATGTTTTGCAGCGGCACACCATGTACCGCGAGAACCGGCAACCATATGATGCGCCCCATGCCGCCAACGGGGAGCGTCAAGCCACCCAAGTCGAAACGTCGCGTGGCGGCAGAATGTGCACTGCCATGGAGCACATTTGCCACAGGAGAGTGTGTGTGATTTCGGTCAAGCCACAGCTGGGCGCGGGCAATGCACCGACAGCAACGGAGAAGTCCTTGGCGGCCGATGTTGGAAGTGCACAACAAGTCCACACAGGGTTGACGACAAAGCGACCGCACGGACTCGAGATGTCCACGATTTCTTAAGTGTGGGGATGGGGTCGGCAACATCAGCACTGGCTGCAGCGAGCACTTCAGCCGTTGTGAACAGTTGTGGTGAGGGCCCATTCCTTCGCTGCCTCTGGAATGACCAGGAGCCGACCAGCGAGAGCAAAGCGTTCCAAGCCACGAGCTAGGCGATGTGTGAACACCAATCGGGTTGGTAACAGAAGACGAGGGGATAGCACACAAGACTGTGGTACAGGCAGCCTGGTGTTCGGTCGGGGTGAGCTACAGATCCACCGGCTGTCAGCCGGAATTCAACACTCACCTACTCGGCACAGGAAATACTCGCTCGCTCGATTCGTTGGATGGCTTCAGCTCCGTGTGCAAGGAGGCAATGTGTATGTTCACGTCGGGGCAGTTTGGACTGGCTCTGGCATGGAGCATACGGCTGACTGTGTGGCGGTCTTCGGCCGGGAGGCAGCGCTGTTGAAAGTCAATTCGTATGGGTTGGGGATGTTGAATATGTTGTATTACGCTGTAGTGATCCATCATGTACTTACAATCGGTAAACTAATCAGCCTCATCTGCCAAAGCAAACGTCCTCTGGATGGATTCGCTACGGTCAATGATTGTCCACTCGCCACGATCATGGACACGCCCAACCAGACACTGTAGGCACTCGAGATCAACAACACCATAGCGGCCCATCTGCTTGTACACGGGCATTCCACGAGCATTGCGTCGGGACACTTTGCATGGGAGAATGCCGGCCAGAATAAGCGTCTTGTGGTCTGGGAGCTGCAGGAGGGCATTCGGTGCCAGGTTGACGACGAATATGTGCTTCAGCTGTCCGAATCGCGGCTCCATGAAGAAATCGACGTCTGCATGCTGATCTTCCGCGTTTCGGTCTAAAACAACCTCATACTAGATGGCCAGGTTAGCAATAGTCGGCGTCATGACAGATGAGCAACAAAGCTCACTCGAATCCATGTAGAATCGCGACGATCCTCTGTGGAAAAGTCCAAGGACGATGACCGCATAGTGTCACCTCCTCCCTCGCGACGTACGGAAGACCACTGCTGTATGCACTGGGCATTGATTAAAGGACGAGTCACCTCTGTACGAACATTGAAAATCGTTGCAACGTGTGCGGCAATGGGATGCAAATATCGGTCAATATCTTGGATCTGCGTCCCACGTCGCACAGGTGCAAGTAGTGTGTACAGTGGGTCTGCAAGAAAATAAATCGGTTGCGTAAATGAGAAACTTGAGTTGCAATGTACGAACAGTCAGGGTGTGACAACGGCTCTAAGCCTGGCCGTGGTGCACACCTCGCTTTGTAACCTAGATCCTCGGGGGTCAAGCTGTGGATAATCTGCACCTGAGAAAGTCGTGCAGCGTTGAGAACCCACTGATCCAAGCTTGCAAACGGATACCGGCGATTGGTGATCGCTCGCTGTAGGTGTCCACAGTATCGCTCCATCGGAAAGGCCCACGATGTCCACACGGGACCCATCTCTACAATTGAATCGGCGAGATGAAGAAGGCCATGGATAGTAAGTGGGCAAGCCGATAGACGATCTGGATTATGCTGATAGTACAGGCTAGCAAATTGTTCAGCGATGTGGCAAGTACAGATCGAGGCCATACAATTACGCACTCTTCATACTCCTGGACCCACTGGATGCATTTTCGTCGGATTTGGGTGATTTCGGTCGCATTCAAGACAAACTGGATGCAGGTGGCGGCGATCTCGGAAAGGAGGAGAAAGTGGTTGTAGTAGACTGGCCGAGAAAATCGGCCTTCGAGCAGGACGGGACCCAAGTAGAGAAGCCAGAAAGACCAGCTGTCGGCTGTCATCTCTTGCGCACTCTCTACGAAATTTGGGAAACGCGCACCAAAGGTACCTGGAATAGTAGACCCGCTCTGACCGGCAGCCAGGCCGATCTCCTTCCAGCAGCTTGGATCGATGACGTACGAGCCAGTACCGGCATCAAGATCCTTGTATTTGCCGCTCCATAGAAGGATCAAATTCTTCATGACGTTCTCATACACTAAGTGCATGAAATCGTACGGAAAACTCGTGGGAAGAGTGAGTGAGGGAACATAGGACAACAAAGAGATTCCTTTGACACCAGACTCCTTGGCAAGGCGTTCGGCCTCTGCACCGCTGGATGCGAATTGAGTGGCACGGGCTGCCTCAGCGAAGGAATCAGCAGTACGCATTGGCAGGGATGCAGGATCATAACGAAGGATAGCGTCATCTGAAGATAGTAAGGGATGATTGTGGCGGTCCAGAGGGACGTAGTGCGTGGTGGCGTGGTTTCCTGGCACGCGAACCGCCAAAATCAAGCACAGTCGGCACGGTCGTTTTCCATTGTGGCCCTTGACGCAGATCAAGATGGTGACGGCCGGAATATCACCAGCACCGACCAAGGGATAGGCATGCAGAGTAAACACCTGGCCCCGTTCTCCATCAGTCACGTCGAAAGCAGGAACACCGGCAGCGAGCGTCAGAAGCTCCTCAACCAACGGCCACAAGAAAGAGTTCATATCGTGAGGCTTGTTAGGACCAGGAATGACGCCAACACAGATGATGTGCTTGAGATGAAAGCAAATTTCGGGCGGGAGATTGTAGTTATAGACAATCAATGGCCAGCAAGTCTTCGAACGATGCTTGAATGGCGCAAACCCATCGGTGGACATCCCCAAAGCGATATCACGAGGGGAGTCAAAAAAGCGGTGAGGATATTCTTTCCCTGAAATGACGACGGGCTGTGTGCGAAGCCGCTGATAGTGCTGACTGTCAAAAATATCCTCTATGCAGTCTTGTTCAGATGGGGAACGGGCAGCGCGAAGATCATCAAACTCAGCCCGGTATTGGAGAAGATGTACCATGTCTTCGTTTTTGTAGTAACTGACAAGGCGTGGAATGAGCGGCAGGTATTGGAATTGTTTTCGAGGACGTCCTTTGGCATTGAAGCGTGGCTCCTGGCAGTAGGGGCATCGGATGAGATCCACATGTGGGCCAGTGTAGCAAATGCACGATTTAATGCATGTGTCGAGGTTAACCGGAGTAAATCCTGCCAACTCGGCCACTCGAGTCTTCGTATTATGCCAGCTGTCGATGTTGCTCTCGGGACATGCAGTCCTTAATCGTTCGAAAGTCTCGTCACCCAGATGACGATCAACTTTTAATGTGAAGTGGCGAATAGTAGCACGGTCGGAGGCAGAGAGGTCCTCCTCTTCAAGTTAATAAGCACCTGCACATTCATTGAGAAAAAAAGACGTACTAAAAGCGGCGAGATTCTGCTGAACAACCTCGCTGGTCTGCCCTTGAATATATTCATCGGTATCATCTTGTATGTCGGGCCTCTCGGCATCCCAACCAAAATTATTGAATGATGGATCGAGCTGGAAAGGCAGGCTGGGACGCTGAAACTCGGGAAACAAAGTGTTTTCTGCTGCGTCATCTTCGTCATTTTCATCCGCATCGAGATAGAACAGCGGAGCATTGAGAAGCTCCTGTAGCGGGTGAGACGGTGCACCAAACTCGTTGTCATCATGAAGTGTGCGAGAGTTGTCAGGTACGAGCAAGGGGTCATCAGGAAACACAGGTGGAGAGATTGCTCGTTCTCGGATGTCTGGAGCAAGAGGTGATTGGTCTGATAAGGGGCTCAGAAGACGAGGAACGGTATGTGTCGGGGCGGCTGCACGATCGGGAACACAGACATCGGGTGAAACATGGCCTGCTCGGTGTCGTCTCCATTGTCGTCCGCTCAAGAGACGACCACAATTCTTGCATAAAGCGAGATTATCAACTCGAAGCTCAGGCGGTACCCCATCGAGATCATGGTCATCAGCAGCCTTCTGCTTTTTCTTCTTGGGAGGCATGAGAAATGAGGTAAAAGTTCATTGAAGCAGATAGAGAGCCGACAAATGAAAGAAATTGTGCTAAGTCCTTTGTTTACTGAATGTTTGGCTTCACCTGCCAGATCGAGCATTTAGCTATGTTCAAATTTTGCACGGGAGGACTCACCCATTTGTTTCCAACCACCATATTCGCTGAACCACGCTCCCTCATCTCCATACTCAGCATCACCATCATGAGAAAAAAAGCCACCGTAACGCAGATAAAAAAGGTCACGAATGCCAGTCAGTTGACTGAAGAAGAAAAGGCTGCACTGACCGCTCGGCGCAGTGCTGCTGCAAAGAAGGGGGCAGAGACTCGACGCCGAAACAAGAAAGCAATGGCCAGTCAATCTGGAAATCAAGGTAAGTCAACTGAGCCCATAAAATAAGCAGACATTCACATAATGCGATCACTACGGTAGAACCGCCGCCATTGAACGATAATCAAAATGCGGCTCCAGAAGAGTTGGGCAACATGATGAGCCCTATGAAGCAAACAATAAGCGGTAGGCCTGTTTATGAGAAAGTTCAGTCAACTCACTGATTGTAATACTTTTACAGAAGGCCTAGCAAATCCAGCATCACGACTTCCTTTGGGCACACTAACCAACGGCGACGCAGCGGTTGATGAGTCACATGCTATGAATACTGATATGGGAAATACCGAGCATGGAGAAGTTTTAGGCAATGGCCCAACATCTGGTGTGAGTACTCAATCAATGAGCATTACTTTACGGACACATCTTAATCAATAGAATGCTCACCTCGTGCTCGGCAAGAAGAACGGTGACCCACCTACTGCTGTGACGCCGATCACAGGCTTTACGGACATCAACAATGATAACCATAATGGTGCTATTGTTGATGTCGATAAAGGTTTGCTTTCTCGTTGACCATCTCACAACTTCATATATAACTCAGTTTGCAGGCGTGCCACCGGTTGATCAATCACTTAGCAATGACTCTGAATTTGGTATTGATGTCGCTCTATCCAATACACCGTCTGCTGTGTCGTGTGATACAATGACTGGTGCGTCATTTGATGTATCTGAACACGTACCTATTCTCATGTACATTTCAACATCATCATCAGCAAAATCATCCGCTTCAGCCACGCAGCCTTCATCTGTGTCATCTGTCTCTACAGCGCCCTTGACACTGGCGGCAATCATGGCTTCGGTCCCTTCGTCAACTCCACTTGGGTCTGAGAATGCCGTACCAACCATGTCTGTGAACATGCAGTCTACCACGTCCACTGACATCCAGCCCACTGTGATTGGCAGTGTTCAGTCCACGATGTCCACCAACGTTCAATCCACAACATCGGCTGGTGTCCAACCGGGAATGACCGCCAATGACCAGCCGATGACGTTGGCCGGTATGCAGTCTGAGAGTTCCTCATTTTCAGCTTCCAGTACGATAAATGAAGATGAAATGGAAATAGGTATGTCATTGAACATACCTCGGCTTGACATCTGACGAACAATGCTCTAGTAGCATCAAATGCTCCGACGGCGCAGATGGTAGGTTCTGGACAACTACTGCCGTCTTTACCACAGCAGTGGTCAGCTCCGATGCAGTTGACCACTGGTAGATGGGCAACAGCAAATCAATCAGCATTGGCGGCACTTGGTTTCTCCTCGACGCCGACAAATACTACTCCGAAGGCAACTGGAGTAGTACCTGTGCAGTCATCCTTTTTGAACGCAAACAACAGTGGTCATATGTATATACCAGGTAAGCAATGGCCGTAGACTATTCTATAGTGTATATTGACTATAGCTTGTATAGCTCCAGCCGTCAACATGACCGCCGTGGCACCGGCGATTCATGCCGTGCCATTCGGAACGGGCATTCAGATCATTCCACGTCCTCGCTGTGAGAGCTTTAATCTCAAGCGCATCATGGGATTAGAAAGACGAGATGACGATTATAACACCATTAAAGTGAGTCCAACTGAATGGTGGCAAATGCTTTTCAAAACAGATTTCTATTTGCAGAATACAGTTCACCATGCCGCTCATAGTCAGGGCATCGATTTCCACCGCAAATATCGCAACCAAGATATAGAAGTCATCAGTGCGGTGTGCAAGGAGGTAAGACTTGATATCGTTTGGTTTCTGTGCTTACTAGTGTTTAGGTTCGCGCTCTTCAGCCGTACATGACAAGAGATCGCTTTCCAGGTGACTGGGCCACAAAGTATCTTATACGTCAATATATCTTGAACTACCGTAAACACCACCACCTCATTTGAGAATGAACACCCGCTGGTACGTTCCTTGCCCGAACTTATTGCACGCACTCATAAAATCTTTCTATACAGTTGTTTCAGAAAAAAGTTAACTATTTATTAAAAGGTCCGTTCAAAATAGCCAATGCACGTACTTACCCTAACATAGCTTACAGATTACTTGATTCTTCATCTACAAAAACCCTCACCGCTTGTCTGCGTATCTCTCCTTTGCTCTTCTCTGTTTCTCTGACAAACTCTCACCGCTCATTCGCTGAACTCCGGTCCTACTTCAATCTCACACATATTGCCCTTTGTCTGCTGCCTCGTCATTTGCTGATCCTATTTATTTGTTTGCCCCACATCTGTCCCTGTTTAGCCCAACTCTCGTCGCTCATTTGTTGCCCGCTTTGTTTATGTGCACGTGCAGCTTGTATACCCCGTGATAGTATCCAAATTTGGCTGCCTGCAAATCGTCCTGAAAAGGTATAAGATGAGTCGTAAATATAGCATGTGCCCAAGGTGATAACGACCACGAAATACGGTGAATTAATAGGGTGAAAAGTGGGCTGAAAGTAGGTGATTTAGTCACCCGTATGTCACCCAAAAATGTGTGGAATTTCGCCCTGTGCAATATGGCTGAAACTAACAAGAAACCGGGTGGTAGGAGATAGTAGTAATAGCCTCAAAACATGTGCAATTTCGCCCTGTACAACATGGCTGAAACTAACAAGAAACCGGGTGGTAGGGGATAGTAGTAATAGCCCCAAAACCGAGTGAAATTTTCAACCGGAAACCGGTTGAAGTCAGACGATCGGTCAAGACGTCTAAGGTCCGAGGCAACAGGGCGACTGGTCGTATGAGCGGTGAAAACCACCCTGTTTTTCAACATGTTTGTGGGTGATGAGTTCGACCGAAACCGTGGTAATTATCGCCCGAGATCAGGGCGGTTTTGACCTGTCGTAATCGGTCCAAATTCACCCCCTCCCATCCGTCCAGTGTATCTTATCGAGATGACAGCCGACGGATCATATCGTCAGCGAAAAACGGTGTCAAATTGACCTTACTATCGCAAGGTAATCACACTGGAAGCCTCAAGGCCTCAAGATCGAGTCGTAGATACTCACTGACACACGGCCTGGTTGCTTTCTCCCCGCTCGATGCAGCTTCACAGCTCTGACGTCTTGGTTCCCTGATCGCCTCTAAACCTTGCCTTGTCTAAGTTGTCTTGCTTCTGACATTCCGCTGTACCGTTTCCTCGAGTTGCTACAATGAGCAGCGTCAGTCCATCCCCCTCTGAGCTGGAGTTTATGATGACCGCGCGTCGCGTCGCGGAGGAGGGCGTGGGCCTCTCCAATGCAAGCCTGTCGAAGGGCCGACGGGCGATGCTCGATCTCGTCAACCGGCTTCAAAACACTGGGTTCGTGGCATTTTCGTACATTTTCGTGCGCCGCTATTTTGCGCATCTCCGTGTTGCTTTTTGTGTTTTAATCTTCTCTTGTCCATCTTCGTCACTATGCCCACTTCTTCTCCTTACAATTTTCGTACGCTAACACCATCTGCTGTTGTGCAGGGTACAGTCGGATATAGGTACGATCTTGGTTAATTTTGAGCCTCACATACAGCACGTGTTGATGCGAGTATGTTACGGGCAGATTTGCCAATGATCGCCGTCATTGGTAGCCAGAGCGCTGGAAAGTCTTCGCTCATCGAGGTGAGTAATTTGAATGCCCATTCTTTGGTGCGTGGCAAGTTGAGACATACACATTATTTTTCAGGCTATCTCCGGGATCACACTTCCACGCGCCGCGGGGACTTGCACACGGTTGGTAGTTCTCCTTTTGTCGTGCTGTGACATCTCAATTTTTTTGTCACGGGATTGCCTCCTGAACGCTTCCGGTGAACCACCATTCCAGTTGCCCCACGGAGTGTCGTCTCGCGTTCTCCAAAAGTGCGTGGCAGTGCAAGGTGTCATTGCGCTTTGCTACCGACGCCAACGGGCAACCTCTCGGCCAAGTCCGCAACATTGCGTTCGGGGATGTGATAACAGACAAGCGTTCCGTCGAGGAACGCATCCGCCGTGCTCAGCGTGCAATTTTGAATCCAGACACACCTCACACAAAGTTCCTGGACGGAGAAGAGGATGATGATCTGGTCCCGCAGCTCTCCTTCTCGATCAATTGCGTTTCGCTAGAAATCAGTGGCCCAGACGTTGCAGATCTATCGTTTTGCGACCTCCCAGGTAAGACCCGTCGTTGTCGTCGAGTCCACGGGAGCATGCCCATTTTCGTCTGGTTTTGTTATCGATTTGTTAACGTTGAATTGATTCCTTTCCCTAATAGGTCTGATCGCCAGCGTCAGCAGTGCAGGACGTGCTGGTGATATTGCTCTCGTGACGAGCCTTGTGCTTTCCTACATCAAGAAACCGAACTGCGTTATCCTGCTTACCGTCACTTGCGAAAGTATGCCTTCATTTTATTAAGAATCGTACTTTCTCTCATTGTAAAACAGCCGACTTCGAGAATCAGGGCGCATTCGCTCTAGCGAAGCAATACGATCCGTCGGGCCTCCGCACAGTCGGTACGTTCGCATGTCATTGTGTTTTCCCAGATCTTCACGCGTTCCAATGTCGCTCTCATTTGAAAACAGGTGTTCTTACCAAGCCTGACCGCATTCCGTCCGGTGAGGAAGACAGTTGGGTTTCGTACGTCAAGAACCAGAAGGAACGCCTTGAGAACAATTGGTATTGCGTGAAGCAGCCAAGTTCGAATGATTTGAAGGCGGGTATGACCTGGGAGGGCGCGCGACGTGCGGAGAACGAGTTCTTCTCATCCACGGCGCCGTGGTGTGAGCTTGAATCACACTATCAGCGTTACTTGCGCACGTCGAATCTCGTTGAGCGTCTGAGCTCAATCTTGTCTGATCTCATTGCTAAGCGGTACGTGTCGTTTCTCTTTGCCTTGCATATGGCTTGCTCTGCATTTCATTGACATCCGCGCTCCGCCCAGGGTACCTGAAATCCAGGACGAGCTCAATGTTGCGGTTCAAAAAACCATAGATGACATCAACAAGCTTCCACGAGCACCGTCGAAGGATGCTCAGGCAGAAATTACGCAGCTACTCGCGGGATTCTGCAACGACATTCACGAACTCGTAGAGGGCAGCTCTTCAGAAAATGGCGTTCTTCAGGCCATCCGGCCCCATCAAGATGGTTTTCGGCACATCATTCGTGGCACCGCGCCCGAGTTCCGCCCTTATGAGCGCGCGCATGCCGACGACTCCAGGTACAACTACACAGAGCCTCCGTTCGTAGCGCACGAGGACCCAGATTTTGTGGTCCGCGAGTCACCCACGTCTGGGATTCTCGAAGACGGAAAAATCTATATTGACGAAGTATTTGAAAAGGCGCAACGGTGAGTTTCATGTTTTGTCCTTGATTTTGTCTTGTCCGCTTTCTGACTAAATGGCATATCTGTGCATCAGTATGCGCTCCCGGGAACTCCCCGGGAACTATCCGTTCGTCGTGCAGTGCAAATACATACATGATATCACGGACAAGTGGAGCCTCCCTGCGTTGTGTTTATGCCACACCGTGCATTACAAACTTTCTCTGCACGTCAAGGACGTGATCATCAAGCGTTTTGAAAACTATGGTCAAGGGTTACTTGAACAACGCGTCAAGTGAGAGGACTTCTTGTTTAGTGCATTGCAATATATCTGACGGTCTCCTCTAGGGTGCTGATGCAAGAGCACCTCAAGCATCGGCTGGAAGAAACACGGACGTACATCGAGTGGCTGTTTGAACTGGAGCAACGGCCGTTCACGCTCAACACCCACTATCTTTCCGACTACAAGTCCAAGTTTCTCGCTCATTACAAGGGCATTCGTCGTTCTGGAGCCAACGCTTCGCTCATGAACGCCATCACAAATTACAAGAAGCAAGTTGGTAACGCTGGGAACAACAGGTCCGTTGAAACAAGACAGACATGTTTGAAAAGTTCTAAGAAAAAGTGCTTTCGATGTAGTTATTACGAGGGGACCCCGGAAGACGATGACCCGGAAGACGACGACCCGGAAGACGACGATCCGGAAGACTATGACAACGTGGCCCCGGAAGACACGATTGCGAAGATTTTGTCCCACCTTGCGTCGCTGGGAGTTGCAGGGATCGATGCGCCGGATCTTCCACGTGTTTTGCCGCCTGATGAGATGGAGCCAGCAATGATTATCATGGCAGATGTTCGTGCGTACTTCCAAGGTTCGTTAGGCTTTTTGTCGCGCATCATCAGCGGGTCTTACATGGGGTGCATCTTGCAGTCGCATACAAGCGCTTTGCTGACAACGTTCCACTTGCGATCGATATGGAGCTGGTGCGCAGCATTGACCGTGATCTTCTGCAGTGTCTCTTGAAGGGGCTCAGTGTCCAAGGACCGGAAGCGCAGCGCGTCTGCGAAGAATTATCACAAGAGAGTCCCCAGGTGTCTTGGAAGCGCGAGGAACTATCCAAGCGTCTGGAACGTCTCAATACTGCCAATGAGGAACTTCTCAATCTCTCCCGTTGACTCTCAAATCCGTCCCATGATTCTGATTTTAGACTGATTGTCCAAGTAATCATGTTTCTTGTCGTGTTTCTGGTTCTCAAGTTTCCCTGTGTTACTTCTGCTACTCGTGCTAGGTAAATACCCGTCTGTCCATGATGTTTCTTTTTGGTAGAAAATGAAAGTCTTTCATTAACAATGATTTTGGTCTGATTCCGTGCTGTTGAAATTGTCGAAATTCACTTGAGCTAAGTACATAGACGCGACACTTTGATGTATGCGGGAACATATACTAGATGTTGGCGGGCGTAAAGATTAAGTACGCTCGCGCGACGCAAGAGGCTGCGAAGAAATTTTTACCAAAGACTAAACACCACGACCAACAAGACAGTCATGACGTCCACAATGCACATGGTATCCTTCGATCGCTCTGGGACCTGTTCAGAAAGCTTACAACAACATAAGCACTTAGTGCGCATATGTACGGAATCCAAAAAAAGAAGTTTTGCGCCTCGCGTTCCTGGACTATCAGAATGGTGGGGGGAGGGGTCTGCCTGTTTTTGCATGGCAAAACAATAAAATTTCTGGGAGGGAGGGGGTCCTGGCCTCAGAGGCCGCGAAAACGAATTAAATTAAACTATTGTTGCCTCGAGTTGACGTCAGTTGGTGGCAATTGAGGTCGATTCTCACCGGGGGTTAGTGCTCAACGAAAAATTCTTACCAGCCTCTTGACGCGACCGACAAACATGTTCGTGAGCTACATTGCACACAGAAAAGTCATGACATCGGCAACTTAGCACGTACGAACTGCAATTCATTATCCTATTAGGATTGAGACCAATGTTATGAAAATATGAACTATCAGAATGTAAGATGCACGACGACGAGATAGCGCACAGGAGAACAAGGCTGAATAAAAAAAAGAGAGAGAGTCATTGCAGGACACACCACATGGCTAATGTCATGGTATCATCTGCGATGCAGTGGTAATTGCCTAATGAACGCGATTGAGTCGTTACCAGGATGAATACGAACTAATCTGCGGAATCTCAGTGAATAAAAGGGAAATGGTCGAGCAAGACACCACTGCCGCAGGTCACGCAGCCACGAGGAGCGTGAGCCCACTTGAAGTCCTTCGCAGAGAGAACATGCGGCGCGTCCGGGACGACGAAGGCAAGGAAATCATCTAGTATCTTCTTGGCTCTCTCAGTTTCGACTGCGGCGGCTTCTCTGACTTTCCCTCCAGGCTCCAGCTTCGATCTGTGCGTGACAAGAAGGTACCTTTTCGGTGACACAGCCGTGGCTTCGTTTTCTTCTAGCTGCCGCTCGTATTCGGTTTCTTCTTTCGAAGTCAGGTTGATAGGAAAAAGCCGAGGAGCTCTGGCCCGATCCTCCTTCGAAAGGCCATGGAGGTAGTAGAAATACATTTCGAGTGGCGTTGGTTCATCCGTATGTTCATCAGGTGGCCCGTCGTCGTCATCCATGTAGGTCTCATAGAACTCGTCGTCAACTATATGGCGCCCTAGTCGACTAAACTGCTCCCTGTTGATAGTATATCCGTGGAGGATAGTGGGCATGCGAACGGCTGAAGAGGATCGGTTACGGCAAGCGCAAACTTGAGCTCTTTGTCGCACTCACGGTAGTAATATTCGGTCATGATTTTTCCGCAGAAGGTGAGGTGCTTCAGTCGACCTAAACGAAGCTCTTAACGTTCAACCAAAACACGGTTACAGTGTACGAAGACAAGATGCAACTCACAATCGTGAATGACATTGACGGTGCCGGCCGGCGGCCGACGCAGACACGACCACGTGATATAAAGATAAAGTGGTGGGCATCCGTCAACAAATCTGCTAATCTGGTACTTAGGCTGAATTATTTTGCAATGTACCTCACGACTCGGGGAGCCTACCTTTGCTCGCTCATATCTGACTTGTCTTGATCCAGTCTTTGAACGAGCATCGTTCTCCAGTTTCCACCACCATGACCGAGAGCTTCACCACCCGCAGATCTTGGCTGTTGCGTTACAGGGGTGGAAGGCGATCTCAAGCTCAACGACCACGGCGGCTGGTCGCGCATAACCCCGTGGGGCAGAGACGGACGGAAATGAGGACGAGTCTCCTTAACATACGACAGTAACGAAAGCCGTAACCCAGCCAGAACCTGGTTCAACACGCATCACGCACTTACGCTGGACGAACGACCTACTCCGAACTTGTCAAGTGTGTGGCGGAGCGCCTCGGTGACCACCCGTCCTTTGAACGTGTCCCTGCGCAAGTATCGATCTTCAATGCACTCAAGGACGAGAAGGACATGGGTGCGTACGAGTTGCGAGAAGTCCTTCGACGAGTCCTTGATCCTGTCATGAGAGACGGGACAGGTGCGAAGAAGCCCATGAGGTGCTGGCAAAATGAATGGAGTCAAAACACGACATAAACACAATCCTGGCCTTTATTGAACAAGTCACCCACGGCCCGTTCTCCATCCTTCCCGTTGTCCTTCAGTCGGCGACGGTACTGCAACGAGAACGGCGACGACAAACGTGATGGCGATGGATATAGCATGGCATTCAACGCGCCTGAAAAATACAGAAACGAGCGCACGCGCGCGAACTCGCCTTCAGTCCCTGTCTCTTATTGAAGTAAACAAATGACAATGGTGCTGCTTCATTATATCCACAGGACAAAAAAATTTCACCGCATCCGTTCCCACTCCGTAGGACCTGCTAATTTGTAAATTGGCTTCCACGAAACCCGGAAAACGCACCGGTTCAAAAAATCCGATTACACAGCCCTAGCACCGACGATTCAGCAAGGTAACAAATATGACATTGGACAATAAAAATACACGAGACAGATTTCTACGTCGCCGCATTATTATAACAACTCACGAAACACTCGTTTCAGCCATTATACGTGACATTGACGCCCTCAGCCGCAATCTGCGCGAGGAAGATCTCCGTCTCGGCGAGAATGACGAGCCTTCCGTGTCCAGCGAACGCGAAGTTGGCTGTATTCGAGCCGACGAAGAACTTGCCCAAAAGCTTGCCCTTGGGGTTCCACATCTGGAGACGTCCGGACGCACTTGCTTTAGCAAGAATTCTCTCACGAGACATTGGATGAAATGAAGAGATGTACGCACGTGAACACCATCGCTGCATCCACCATACACATTGCCGTTCGTGTCCAAGTTGATGCCGTCTGAGGCTCCCGTGTCGGCGAACGCGAAGACCCGTCGGTTCAGAAACGACAGTGACTTGGGATCGACGTCATATTTGTATCTGCACAACCCCACCGGTAAGAAGACGAGGCGTCGCACGGCAAATCTTAGAATGTGACTGACATGGTAGCTGGCAGTGTCTGGTTGTTTACGAAAAGACCGCCGTAGGCACCGGTGTCGGCACTGCGTAGGCACGAAAAAGTCAGAGAATGCCGCGGTGAATTCGATACACAGACAGAAGACGTACACATACGCCGTCTTGAAATCCGGTGTAAAGGCGATACCATTCGGCTTGTTAAGTTGGTCTGCAACGACACGGATGTTGCCATTTGAAGGATCAAAGACGTACACCTGATTCGGGAGACCAGGTGCATCTCTGAAATACTGATAATAGCCGTAACTGGGGGGACAAAAAAAATAAGTCAGCCCTTATAATTGTACTCCGCAGAGGTGTAGAGTTTACGCGGGATCAGTGAAGAAAATGTGGCCTGAAGGGTGGATTTTCGCATCGTTCAATGAGTTGAACTGCCGTCCGAAGAAATTGTCGAAGAGCACAGTGACATTGTAAGGTTCGTAAGGGTTCATAAGGACCACGTTCGAAGGAAGTTCGCCGCGACCCTCGTTCAAGAACAGAATATTTCCATGGTACGGACCCGTACCGCCATTCGTCATCTGCACCGTATCAGGGAGGTCAATCTGCACATACGAATCAGCACTCATTCTCGTCAAGGGACCTGGTGAACGCAGCACTACTACTTACCTTTACATGAGAGACATTGACGTCCCGTGCAACACCACCCATAGCATCCGCGACCTCAGTCAGCGAAATCTTCGCGACCTGATTATCGTGGTACAGATTGCTACGACCGAGGGCACCCCCGCCATTGCTCGCGAAAAACACATCGTCCGTCTCAGGCACCCACACCGGCGCCTCGTGCGCGAACGCGAACGTGGGATCCGACGTGACTGAGTTGATGGTCGGATTGTCGCCCAGGATGGTGTAGAACTCCTTGTCGAACACCTGGAAGAACGGCAGTGTTGTGTTCGTCGGGTTCCACAGAGCTTCGAAGGACGTTCTGAAAGAGCCGTTGTTGCCCAGCACGTTGAAAGACCGCTGGTTAACGAACTATAAGCGAGTAAGTTAGCACAAGACCAAGCACGATAAATCAGAAGTGTTACCCACGACAACCGAACTACTAGGACTGGATTCCCACATCGATCCACGAGGGTAGTAGAAGCTGGCGGGCCCTGCGAGGACGGTGGATGCGGCGCCCAGAGTGTATGCATAAACTACCTTCATCATGCCGATCTTCGAAGTACTGCCAGAGATGCTGGTCGAAAGCACGACCTTCTTCGCAATGCTCGTCCATGCTATTTACGCAACAGACGGTACTATATAGGCCCGCTGCACATCATATGTCGTAGACATCTTCGGCGGTGGCAGGGACTTTCGCTTGGTCTCATGCACGCGCTCGTCTTATGTCACGGTAAAGCGGGCCACGCGCCCTTTGGAATATGCCCGACTCTCTGGACCGTGTTTGCCATGTCCAATTGCATAGGCCCACCCGGCCGTTGTTCCGCGAGATTGGGATGTATTGTAGCCACGGTTTTGAGCGATCTCAAACAGGAGAAGACACGGTCTTATCACTTGATTGAAGTGGGACTCGGGAGGCGCACGAGGTGTGTTTCAGGGATCCCCGTGACCGTGGCTAACAATGCCATAGGCACATGCCACGATGGAGCTGTCGAAATTAACACTCTCGGGTTTCTAGATTTTATGGAGAGGAAACGCCAAGACTCTGCGTTGAGGGAGAAAGGACCACATGTTCTCCGAATCACGATCCCAAATGAGCAGACTTGAACGCTGGCGTTTGGGGCGATGACGGGTGAAAGACAAACGGTTGAGCAAGAAAGCCACTTTTTCGCATCATCCCACATGGAAGCGCTCTCTTCAATCTTGACCTTGATTTGCTACAGAGTGAGGACAGATACACACATACAAATACATACAAATACATCGTCCAATTCATTCTTTTGCGTCGCTCGCATCCTATCGTCGTTATTGGGGCGGTTCTCGCATGTCTTCAGGGCAAGCCGCGACCGGAATTGATGGCATCGGCGACTTGACTGGTATTGGGTCGGTTATACGCGTACCTGCAAAGAGAGTAAATGTTCGATGACTTCCTGGTGTACTGGATGCAACAGCCACACACCTTTCATAGCTGTCAAGGTAAAGATCCTCCGTGCTGCAAGTGCATCGGAAGTGTGGATCCTTGAAGAGCTTGTCGAAGGCGGGAAGCTGAAGCCTCGGTAATGCTTCAGCACATTGCTCGCACGAAAGAGCCCTGCAGCCAAGTATGTGAGATGTGTAAATTTCGGGTACATACAAACGCACAAGGACCGGCCATGACGTCCGTCAGCCCTAGGTCACCGTCTCCGAAATACAGTCCCAAGCCTTTGCGGAGGGTAGCAGCCTCGCCTGCTCCCGCCGTGCCAGAGGTCGACACGATCTCTCGCTTGCCTCTCTCGAGCAAAGACACAAGGCCCTCAAGCGCATCGTGAAACTCCCGGCCAGTTGTCACCTGGGACTCGGGCTCCTGCGCTTGGAGGAAACGGTAGAACGCTGGAGCGAGCGTGCGATTGATGTGGTCCACTTGCAAGCGCACCAACCCTCGCGCGTCTGAGATTCCCACTTAGATGGGCAAAGACCATAAACCGCGAGCACCACCGTCATACGCACATGGATCCGTCGGTAGCAGCGACCTATTCGACGCCGATTTGGCCAGACTTGGAAATTACAATGAGAAAGGGGCATTGTCCGTTCTGTCAGAACCATGCATAATCCAGCCACGATAATAAACTTACTCTTCCAAATATTCTACGATGACAGTACTCTCATTGAGGGACCGGGGCGGATGGTATTGGTTTAGCTTCAATCCTGGTACAAGGCCCTTCGGCGAGATTTCCAGCAAGTCTTGGGGCTTCTTGTACGGATCGACTTCGTCTTCGCACACATCTCAGCAATCCTTCAGCTACACCGTGGAGTACTTACAGTACTGGGAACGTAGAAATGTACTCCAAAGATTCAGATAACATCAAGAATAGATGACTGATACCTGGTAGGGAATGCGTAGATATTCAAATGCGACCCAGACTCGCTGAACGAAGGGACAAAAGCAAGATCCAAAGAGCACAATATCCTGAGGACCAGAATGCTTCTGAACCGTAGCCAAAGCCTCGCCGGTGCACTCGTTGCGATATGTTTTTCCAGAGTCAGAGATGGCTGACATGATGACGGTTGGAGACAACAGTCAGTTCATGAGTCTTACAGTTTTCTGTTGTCATCACCGTTTGCCTCAGCGACCGCGTTGGCTTCAAGTTCGTCAGTCTTCATCAACCCTTTCTTTCGTGCGGTGACCGGTCAGTGTTCGACGTGAAGAACCTCAAGAACACCTTACATCCTGTCGTAGTCCGCGATGACGAGTATTCTTAATATCTTTTCGCGCAAAGCGGCATCAACGCCTACTGGCGACCCCAATCATGACAATAATGTCAAAGTTGGACCCGCTTCGCTTGCTAATGAGGACACGGTAATGGGGGACGCCGAGCGGCGGCAGCCAGACGCAGTGCAGGACACTATGGAAGACCCGGCGGCGTTGCTAGCCTCATTATCCTCCCTCATCAAGAGCGTTCCCCCGTCCACAATGCATTCGTATACCCTTTCACATCTCAACAAGGTGGCCACATCAGAACTCGCCTGTTTGTCATCATTCTTTTCGAAGCTCGAGCCTCCGCCGCGATTGCATTGCGTGCGATGTCACAAGTATTACTTTGACATTGAGAACACCGATCGCAGTTGTTTGGTGGCGCACGACGACGATAGCGCCGAGGTCGAGCGCATTGGCGGTGGATATGAAACTACGTACGAATGCTGTGGCAAGACAGTCGAGGGCGAAGGCGACATGGGTCCACCAGACGGTTGGTGTTTTGAGGGCGTGCACACGGTGAGTCTACCCCCTCTGCTCTTTGTTTATCTTCGTTTACTTGTTGAACACTATGTTTTTTTGGCTTCATATTCCATGGATTATCTGACATTCCACAGACTGACCTCAAACGCGCGCGCTTCCGTGCCGACTCGACAATTCACGACGACAAACTTGTCTCCTGTCTGCAAGCCGGCTGCCTCAAGCGTTCTCTCGTGTCCGAACTTGGGCACGAATCAGAGTCCGAGAGCATCCCAGATGAGCCAGAGAAGAAGCGCCGGCGTACACGGTCCGTGTCCTCGCGGGGGCGCGCTGTGAAAAAGAAGACCGCGCCCGTTGCTGAGGATGATGCATCAGACGTCGGGGACGCACCGGCGCCCCCGAAACGCAAGCCAATGAAGCCACGCTCCTCTGCAGGTTCCAGCAGAGGGGGGCGCAAAGCCAAGGCAGCGAAGCAGACAGCGCCCAGCACCCCCTCGCCACCGGCTCCCTCACCCACAAATTCACCCTCACCTCAGGCGAAGCGCAAGCCAAAGTCCAAGTTAAGAAAAACGGCAGCGGCAGCCCCCTCACATACACTGCCGCCGGCGCCGGCGCCACCACCGGGTTTAGCAAACGCCCTTTCGACGTTGTCGCTCGCGTCGTCTTTGTCCTCTTTGCCAAGCGAAGTAGCGATGCCAGTCAAAGCCTCCGTCAAGAACAAAACGCGCCCGCGCAAGCAAGTGCGTCTCTTGTCGAAGGCGGAAGTGCATGTTGCAGCGCCGGCTGAAGATGATCAGGAGACCCCGCGGACGGAGGAAGAGGAAGAACCGACAGACCCGGATGAGCCAGCAGGATCTTTGGTGGTGGCCGTAGGTAGGCGGAAAAGAGCGCGCCGGCGGCCTGTAGTGGAAGTCGCTTCACGTGCGCCACGCCAACGGCGGCAGAAGAGGCTCGAAGAGGTCGTGGAGAGCAGTATTCCAGGGGAAACTGTCATGGTGAGTTCGGCCATTTTTGTTTGTACGACCGCCTTTTTTTTGCTGACATGTCGCTGCAGTATGCCTTGTAGTTATTCTATCTTTTTGACTAGCTAGTACATGTGCCCGTCAACCATTCTCTCCTTGTTTCGCTGACTGTTGAAGCTGAAGACCATGCAACGATCTCGCCTATATATTTTGCCCGATCTTTTGAAGTGGTATATTCTCAAAGACCAATTGTATTCCGCTCCCTACATATGTTAAATAGCTTGCTATCTGTTAGTAAAATTTGTGGGGCTTGGCACTGCTTCACGATGTAAATTTTCCTCAAACATATCATCTTTTGTGCACGGCTCATGATCAGAACCATGCGACAATGTCCTTCGTGAGCTCGAGTCATCCCAGTGATCTGTGTATTTTCAAGGTACCTGTCACCCCGCATATGATTGGAATAAACGAGTAATACTAAGACCTTTCGAAATTGTGCACGGAGACGCATCGTCGTCGTCTAACCTTCAACGCGACGATATTCTGCTACTACACATCTCCATACATATAGAGTCTAGAGTCCGTCGATTGGCCATCGTTCACCGCCTGCCCCAAGCTGTGCTAAGCTATGCCGCCTCTGCTCCAAGAACTTGTCATTTCGATGAATCGATGACCCTTGAAACATTGAAACCAGTTGCGGTGACGCGCGAAGCCATCGCAGTCGGCGTTTCCTCACCGCTCTTTCCCATATTTCGGGCTTGGCGCGGGGCCGCCTGCCGTGTTCGCGTGTCTTCGGAGCATCGTGACCCGCACTGAAGTTGGCCTAGAGGCGGAGCGACGACGTATAAAATGTGCTTGCGTTTTGCGTTGGGCTTTCTATCGTCTTCTGGTTACGAAACTTGCGCTACAGTTTCACCAACTTGAGTATATCCATTGACAATATGCAGTTCCTCTCTGGCATCTTCGCGACGGCTCTTCTCGTGTTCACCGGTGTCGCTCGGGGCGCCAGCCTCTATCAGCGTGGAGACACTGATCTCATCTCACGTGAGAACATTGGAGCGGACTGCTATGCAGGTGTTCACGGTGTTGAGGGTGCGCACTCACATTTGTCCATGTATGTAGTAGTAAGAACTTCAACGTTCATCTATCGACAGGCTTGCCTGGAAACGGGTGGATCACGCCCTTGGTAAGTTGTTGCAAATTTCAGTTCCGGTGTCGGGAGTTCAGAGTAATCTTGTGCAGGCGTACGCTTGCGAGGATTGGATAGCTCAGGGCAACCCTCAGATGTGGTCGAGCGAGATCTGTGTCGCGGCCGCATCCGTGGCAGGTGTTAGTATCCTTCGTGTACCTGTGGCTGTTATGTTATGAGCTGAATGGCTGCAATTTTATTTCAGGTGTCCAATCTGCGCGATTTCTGTGTGTGCATCGAGGCCACCCATCCCGATATCATCATTCCTTCGCAGACGGACTTGGAATCGCTCAATTACGACGTACGTATCTTTGCTCCAAACAGCCTTCACGATATTGTTTCGAACGGTTTTTCTTCTCACAGGTTTATGCGAACGTCGTCGGTGACTGCGCCTGGCAATCAGGAGGCTGCCCGATGACACAGCAGAACTTTATTGATATGGTGTACGGCTCGATCTCGGCATACGGAGGAACCAACTGGCCAACGTGAGCTCTCTTGCATACTATGTGCGTGCAGTTTCGCTGACGAATTATGCAGGTCCGCCCAGGAGGTTATCGATGCCTTTGATACCATTCTGGACTGGACCCTCACTGGCACTGACACCCCCTACCTTAACTTCAACGATTGGCTCCATTACTCCGCTTGAATTAATTGTTTTTCTGAATGTGGATACCCACTGCTTTTCGGACAATCCTGTTCATGGATTTTGGACTTCGTATATATCCTGTCTTTAGTTGAAAATCCATACATCGTACGCATACTGCTATTGTAATTACCACAGGCAATTCATTGAACAATGTTTTCTTTTTGCTGTTTGTTGACATGTTCCGCAAGCCAACTTGCAAGATTCGTTACGAGGTATTTATCGACTGAACCTAGTAGAAGTTCATCTCTGCTGCAAATTCATGGTGCTGTGGTCTGAGTAGTTCACTGACAAATCTCGATGTGAACCTTGAGAGCAATCCCTTTAAGCGCCACGATGTTCCGGAACCTTGCTACTTATGGTCCTTGCTTTTGAGGAGCTACTGTTTCCTGAATGACTGCGTAGATGCAATTTTGAATCTATCCCTTTGTTCCTTGTTCCACATTCAGTGCTCCAAGCATAAAATGGGTATTCTCCGATCACTTGGTCATTCGTAGACTCATATACCAGCCTCTCCCGTGAGGTACCTCATTTGCGGGGATTTGGGAGGTTATGGAGGGGTCTTACTGCGGTTCAATCCCGATACCCCTCGGTCGCTGCACTCCCTTCATAGAGGCTGGGCTAGAAATGACCCTCAACCTGCCACCTACCTCAGTGCATCAAAACGGGGATCATTTCTTTCACAGGAGTCCGAGTCGGATGCCACAGTACGATTGTCTTGCCGTGACCGGTTCCAATACAGGGGACTCCTCAGTAGGTTTGTGTACGATGTGTCTACGACAGCTTCACAGCATTAGGAATCCTCCTGACGCCGAGATCGTCTGTCCCGTAATCCATCTTCCGGCATCCTCGCAGAGCCCTACTACGACTGTCGCGATCTCGACTGGCTCTGCGACACGATGTTCTAGAGGTGTTAGCTTGTTCTGAGCCTCTAACAGGCTGTAATCGAGCTGTGCCATCATCTCCGTGTCCACTGGTCCCGCAGCGATAGCGTTCACCGTATGCCCCTCCGCTCCCAACTCTCCTGCAAGCGACCGTGTGAATCCCTCCAGCGCCGCTTTGGACGAGCAGTACAATGTAACCCCCGCATATCCAAGACGCGCTGCGATCGACGAGACGTTGATGATTCGACTACGCTCCCCGAGGTATGGCAGGACGGCCTTCGCCATAAGTATCGGCGCGCGGACATTCACGTCGTAGATCTGCGCATAGTCGTCGAGCGTGATCTTGTCGAGTGTGAGCTGTATCAAGACACCAGCGTTGTTGACAAGGATGTCAATATGGTTGACGCTGAATGCCGCCAGCGTCGCGTCTACGATTTTCTTCGGCGACTCTGGCTGGCGCAGGTCGTAGCAGATCTTAGCGGCGCGTCCGCCGTGCTGCTTCAGCCCACGAATTTGCTCGACGACGGCGTCGGCTTTTGCGTCGCTGCTGGCAGACGTGTATGTGATCATGACCTTCGGAGATAGCAGATGAATCCACGTGGCACTTGAAGTCTTATTGACCAGTAAGTACTCACGTCTGCACCCCGTCTAGCGAGCTCATAGGCAATTGAGGCCCCAATGCCCCGCGACGCGCCGGTCACGATAGCTACTTTTCCTTGCAAGGTGGGATATGCAACAGGTTCGAACGAGGATGGAGCCATTGGAATTCAGCCTTTGCAAACGAAGGATTTCCGATTTTTGTCGTGCGCCGTCGATTTATATATCTCTGATTTTTAGATGACAAACATTGATGCCGACAGATACAATTACGCTTTCCGCCGCCTCTCGAAACAACAGATGGATGACAAAAAAGAGCTCTAACTACCACTAAACTAACATGACACTATCGCTCAGCTCCCTTACTCAGCTTTATGGTCTACTGCGCCCAGGCGGCCCTCATGTCCGACATCTGGATCTGGGCTCCCAGCTCGGTTGGATCATTGTCCGACAAAAAAATCTGGCCTGCGGCCGAGCAATGTGCTGAAGCATTACCGAGGCTTCAGCTTCCTGCCTTCAGTCAAATTCAACGCCTGGTTCGACAGGCTCTTCAGGGATCCACACTTCCGATGCACTTGCAAGTTGCAGCACGGAGGATCTTTACTTTGACAGCTATGAAAGGTGTTTGGCTGTTACGGCCAGTACACCAGGAAGCCATCGAATATTTATTATCTTTGTAGGTATGCGTATAACCGACCCCATACGAGTCAAGTCGCCAATGCGATCAATTCCGGTCGCGGCTTGCCTTGAAGGCATGCAAGAACTGCCCCAATAACGACGATACGATGCGACCGGCGCAAAAGAACGAATCGGACGATGTATTTGTATGTGTGCATCTTTCCTGACTCTGTAGCAAATCAAGGTCAAGAGAGCGTTTCCATGGGATGATGCGAAAAAATGGCTTTCTTGCTCTACCGTTTGTCTTTCACCCATCATCGCCCCCAACTCCAGCATTCAAACGTTCAAATGTTAAGTTCAAGTTTCATGATTAAAAAAAAAAAAAAAAAAAAAAAAATGTGGTCGCAACAACTGTTCCTACAGTTATACCAGCTGCGACTTACGGCGGTCGCAGCGCAGGTGCTAAAAGAAGCCGCTCAGCCCGAACGCGTCCAGCGTCGTCTAGAATCGCCGCGCAGGCGGCACGACGAAGTCGGGTGCTTAAACGAACTGCTGCCGTAGCCGAAAACGCAGCGACGACCGTCTGCACATACACTGGTACTGGAAGCCTCTGGTGTCTATTTAGGTGCACTGTGTACTTCAGAATAACTGGCTATGAGTGCAGACGTGGGGCAGATCGCTCGAGTATCCGTCAACTCCGGGGTTACGGGGCGCTGCGCGGCCAGTGCTATCGATGAAAGGGGACGTTACACCCTATGCGTTATCCAAGCTTGCTCCTACCTCGGTAACCTTAAGTCGGAAACATTTGCTCCCTAAAGGCTAAAAACAACAAGCCGCAGCTGAATATATAGAGACTAAAAAGCTACTGTTTATAAATACGGCTGTCTATGCACATGTCCAGCCGTAAGCGCGAATTGTTGTGTGTAAGACGCGCCGGATACAAACCACACGCCATTCCGTGAGCCGAATGTGTAGTTGCAGCTAACCTTCACAAAGTTAGAAGCGGAACCATTATGATGGTCTGATGATGGTCGGCGGGGTTATCTCGGGCTATCAAAAGGGGTGTTGTTTTTTTTTAACTGTCACTACGAAAGACCAATTTGATGCTGCTACGCAGAGGCACGTGTTAAAGCTTTCCAGAATCATAATGAGCAAATAAGGTTAGTATACGCCCCACTGTCCATGGAACTTTTATGTATCTAGTGACCCTACTGAGCTCGAGTGCTTCCTGTAACAGCGTACCAAGACTAGTACTCGGCACGCGTTTTCTACTATACAAACTCCTTTTAAATGTAGCACTTCGTCACGGTTCGGGGTGTTTAAAATGATTGTCTATCGTTCGATAAGTTATATACATCCCTCGCCTTATGTTAACCAGAAACTCTTATATGGTGAAGTTTTCTAGCCCATTGCTATATGTCCGCTCTAGCATCGTCAACGTATCAGAAGTTGTCTGTCGCTTCGTTCCTCTCTTACCAACTGCCCGTGTACATGATCGATCAGTTTTTCTATCTTATTGATGTTCCGTATGACGTCGCTGTACAGTCGTTTTTTTTCCGCCAGCATGTTTGTTTTTACCGGCTTGAGTGGTACTGTCAAAGGGGACCTTATGACGAGAGGTGTTGGAGAAGCTCGTAGAAGACAGCGGCAACCGCGCC
Source organism: Fistulina hepatica ATCC 64428 (assembly GCA_000934395.1). Lineage (NCBI taxonomy): Eukaryota > Fungi > Basidiomycota > Agaricomycetes > Agaricales > Fistulinaceae > Fistulina > Fistulina hepatica. The sequence continues at coordinate 44,853 of KN881806.1, forward strand.
GCGTGCGCTTCACTGGAGGTGTTGTCCGGCGCCCGCGCGAGAAAAGGCGGATGGATGCCGGCGGTGGTTTCTAGGACGACCGAGTAGTCCCAGACAGCCAAGAAGGAGAAGGAGGCAGGCGCCCCAGAGGACTAGTAGAAGTCGGCCGCTATGGGAATGTTCCCGCTCGACAAGATCACGCTCGACGACTATGCACAGGTCTATGACGTGAATGTCCGCGCGCCGATACTTATGGCGCAGGCCGTCCTGCCACACCTCGGAAAGCGTAGTCGTATCATCAACATCTCGTCGGTCGCAGGGCGTCTCGGATATGGGGGTGCTACATTGTACTGCTCCTCGAAAGCAGCGCTGGAAGGATTCACACGGTCGCTTGCAGGAGAGTTGGGGGCGCAGGGACATACAGTGAACGCTATCGCTCCAGGGCCAGTGGTCACGGAGATGATGGCCCAGGTTGATTACAGCTTGACAGAGAGTATGAAGCAGCTGACACCTCTAGAACATCGTGCCGCAGAGCCAGTTGAGATCGCAACAGTCGTAGTAGGGCTCTGCGAGGATGCCGGAAGATGGATTACGGGACAGACGATCTCGGCGTCAGGAGGATTCCAAATGCTGTGAACCTGTCGTAGACACATCATACACACCAAACCTACTGAGGAGTCCCCTGTAAGATTATTAGATAAATGTAGACAATTGTTGATGCGGACCGATAAATATGTGCTTTCTCCAGTAAGAAAGGGTGCTCAGTTACGCCTTGACTAGGCTCGTATACCAGCCTCTTTTGGTCCGTCGCTGCACTCCCTCTGACAGGGATGCGAGTGATTGAGTGATCGGAAAATACCCATTTTAGGCTTGGAGCACTAAATGTGGAACAAGGTACTTAGACCGGTCCTTTCCAAATTAGCAAGCTGTCGCGGGGAGAAAGGACCACATGTTCTCCGAATCATGAAACTTGAACTTAACATTTGAACGTTTGAATGCTGGAGTTGGGGGCGATGATGGGTGAAAGACAAACGGTAGAGCAAGAAAGCCATTTTTTCGCATCATCCCATGGAAACGCTCTCTTGACCTTGATTTGCTACAGAGTCAGGAAAGATGCACACATACAAATACATCGTCCGATTCGTTCTTTTGCGCCGGTCGCATCGTATCATCGTTATTGGGGCAGTTCTTGCATGCCTTCAAGGCAAGCCGCGACCGGAATTGATCGCATCGGCGACTTTTTGACTCGTATGGGGTCGGTTATACGCATACCTACAAAGATAATAAATATTTGATGGCTTTCTGGCGTACTGGCCGTAACAGCCACACACCTTTCATAGCTGTCAAAGTAAAGATCCTCCGTGCTGCAACTTGCAAGTGCATCGGAAGTGTGGATCCCTGAAGAGCCTGTCGAACCAGGCGTTGAATTTGACTGAAGGCAGGAAGCTGAAGCCTCGGTAATGCTTCAGCACATTGCTCGGCCGCAGGCCAGATTTTTTTGTCGGACAATGATCCAACCGAGCTGGGAGCCCAGATCCAGATGTCGGACATGAGGGCCGCCTAGACGCAGTAGACCATAAAGCTGAGTAAGAGAGCTGAGCAATGGTGTCATGTTAGTTTAGTGGTAGTTAGAGCTCTTTTTTGTCATCCATCTGTTGTTTCGAGAGGTGGAAAGCGTAATTGTATCTGTCTGCATCAATGTTTGTCATCTAAAAATCAGAGATATATAAATTGACGCCGCACGACAAAAATCGGAAATCCTTCGTTTACAAAGGCTGAATTCCAATGGCTCCATCCTCGTTCGAACCTGTTGCATATCCCACCTTGCAAGGGAAAGTAGCTATCGTGACCGGCGCGTCGCGGGGCATTGGGGCCTCAATTGCCTATGAGCTCGCTGGACGGGGTGCAGACGTGAGTACTTACTGGTCAATAAGACTTCATGTGCCACGTGGATTTATCTGCTATCTCCGAAGGTCATGATCACATACACCTCTGCCAGCAGCGACGCAAAAGCTGATGCCGTCGTCGAGCAAATTCGTGGGCTGAAGCAGCACAGCAGACGCGCCGCTAAGATCTGCTGCGACCTGCGCCAGCCAGAGTCGCCGAAGAAAATCGTAGACGCGACGCTGGCGGCATTCAGCGTCGACCATATTGACATCCTTGTCAACAACGCTGGTGTCTTGATACAGCTCACACTCGACAAGATCACGCTCGACGACTATGAGCAGATCTACGACGTGAATGTCCGCGCGCCGATGCTTATGGCGCAGGCTGTCCTGCCATACCTCGGGAAGCGTAGTCGAATCATCAACGTCTCGTCGATCGCAGCGCGTCTTGGATATGCGGGGGTTACACTGTATTGCTCGTCCAAAGCGGCACTGGAGGGATTCACACGGTCGCTTGCAGGAGAGTTGAGAGCAGAGGGGCATACGGTGAACGCTATCGCTGCGGGACCAGTGGACACGGAGATGATGGCACAGCTCGATTACAGCCTGTTAGAGGCTCAGAACAAGCTGACACCTCTAGAACATCGTGTCGCAGAGCCAGTTGAGATTGCAGCAGTCGTAGTAGGGCTCTGCGAGGATGCCGGAAGATGGATTACGGGACAGACGATCTCGGCGTCAGGAGGATTCCTAATGCTGTGAAGCTGTCGTAGACACATTGTACGCAAACCTGCTGAGGAGTCCCCTGTAAGATTATTAGATAACGTAACTATTGGAACGGGTCAAGAAGACAATCGTACTCTCGGACTCCTGTGAAAGAAATGATCCCCGTTTTGATGCAAGGTAGGTGGCAGGTTGAGGGTCGCTGTACTCCCTTCATAGAGGCTGGTCTAAGAGTTGTCCCCCCTTGTACCTCTTGAACCGCAGTAAGACCCCTCCATAACCTCCCAAATCCCCGCAAATGAGGTACCTCACGGGAGAGGCTGGTATACGAGTCTACGAATGACCAAATGATCGGAGAATACCCATTTTAGGCTTGGAGCACTGAATGTGGAACAAGGAACAAAGGGATAGATTCAAAATTGCATCTATGCAGTCATTCAGGAAACAGTAGCTCCTCAAAAGCAAGGACCATAAGTAGCAAGGTTCCGGAACATCGTGGCGCTTAAAGGGATTGCTCTCAAGGTTCACATCGAGATTTGTCAGTGAACTACTCAGACCACAGCACCATGAATTTGCAGCAGAGATGAACTTCTACTAGGTTCAGTCGATAAATACCTCGTAACGAATCTTGCAAGTTGGCAAAAAAAAAAAAAAAAAAAAAAAAAGCATACTGTTATTGTAGTTATCGCAGGCAATTCATTGAACAATGTTTTCTTTTTGCCGTTTGTTGACATGTTCCGCAAGCCAACTTGCAAGATTCGTTACGAGGTATTTATCGACTGAACCTAGTAGAAGTTCATCTCTGCTGCAAATTCATGGTGCTGTGGTCTGAGTAGTTCACTGACAAATCTCGATGTGAACCTTGAGAGCAATCCCTTTAAGCGCCACGATGTTCCGGAACCTTGCTACTTATGGTCCTTGCTTTTGAGGAGCTACTGTTTCCTGAATGACTGCGTAGATGCAATTTTGAATCTATCCCTTTGTTCCTTGTTCCACATTCAGTGCTCCAAGCCTAAAATGGGTATTCTCCGATCATTTGGTCATTCGTAGACTCGTATACCAGCCTCTCCCGTGAGGTACCTCATTTGCGGGGATTTGGGAGGTTATGGAGGGGTCTTACTGCGGTTCAAGAGGTACAAGGGGGGACAACTCAATCACTCGCATCCCTGTCAGAGGGAGTGCAGCGACGGACCAAAAGAGGCTGGTATACGAGCCTAGTCAAGGCGTAACTGAGCACCCTTTCTTACTGGAGAAAGCACATATTTATCGGTCCGCATCAACAATTGTCTACATTTATCTAATAATCTTACAGGGGACTCCTCAGTAGGTTTGGTGTGTACGATGTGTCTACGACAGCTTCACAGCATTTGGAATCCTCCTGACGCCGAGATCGTCTGTCCCGTAATCCATCTTCCGGCATCCTCGCAGAGCCCTACTACGACTGTTGCGATCTCAACTGGCTCTGCGGCACGATGTTCTAGAGGTGTCAGCTGCTTCATACTCTCTGTCAAGCTGTAATCAACCTGGGCCATCATCTCCGTGACCACTGGCCCTGGAGCGATAGCGTTCACTGTATGTCCCTGCGCCCCCAACTCTCCTGCAAGCGACCGTGTGAATCCTTCCAGCGCTGCTTTCGAGGAGCAGTACAATGTAGCACCCCCATATCCGAGACGCCCTGCGACCGACGAGAGGTTGATGATACGACTACGCTTTCCGAGGTGTGGCAGGACGGCCTGCGCCATAAGTATCGGCGCGCGGACGTTCACGTCGTAGACCTGTGCATAGTCGTCGAGCGTGATCTTGTCGAGCGGGAACATTCCCATAACACCAGCGTTGTTGACAAGGATGTCAATATGGTCGACGCTGAATGCCGCCAGCGTCGCGTCCACGATTTTCTTCGGCGAGTCGGGCTTGCGCAGGTCGCAGCAGATCTTAGCGGCGCGTCCGCCGTGCTGCTTCAGCCCACGAATTTGCTTGACGACGGCATCAGCTTTTGCGTCACTGCTGGCAGATGTGTATGTGATCATGACCTTCGGAGACCACAGATAAATCCACGTGGCACATGAAGTCTTATTGACCGATACTCACGTCTGCACCCCGTCTAGCGAGCTCATAGGCAGTTGAGGCCCCAATGCCTCGCGACGCGCCGGTCACGATAGCTACTTTCCCCTGCAATGTGGGATACGCAATAGGTTCGAACGAGGATGGAGCCATTGGAATTCAGCCTTTGTAAACGAGGGATTTCCGATTTTTGTCGTGCGGCGTCGACTTATATATCTCTGATTTTTCGATGACAAATATTTATGCCGACAGATACGTGTACAGGTCGGCATTCGCGCTTAACAACACACATTCTGCGCGGCCTATGTTTGGTGTGCGGTAAGGCACTCGGCTTACACATCAACGTCGATTGGAAGTGTTTCAATCTTCGCCTTGGTAATACTATCAGACTACTACCGGCCGCCCCAATAGAGCCCGATAGTTTTCCCCACAACAAAAAAAAAATTGACATAATGATGCTTTCTGATACATGTTGAGGAGGTTGATCCGATCAATATGGTCTAACGGCGACCAACACTAAAGGCCGCATTCCCTGACTCTGCTTGACAATTAACGACTTTTTCTGAATTCTACTTCCAACCTCACTGCCACCAGTTCTGTGTCTTTTATTCAGCAGTACTTACCGTAGAGGTGAACGATATCTGAACTTCTCAATATCACTCACTGGATATCTCGTTCTTGGAGCGATGGTCCATGGCATTGCTTCTCGTGCCCATCGTATCCAGCGATACAGTCGGCACTTTTCCCACGCAGTCTCTCTGAAGTATTCGATAGATACACTGGCAAGCGACAAATTATTGGCCGATGCAGCCAAAGAAGGAACAGAGGAGCCGCGTGAAAGCGCGACTGTGCGGCGTCTTCTCGACGAGCACGAGAACTGGACGGGCGATGAGCGAGTGGAGGATACCATTCTTCGCATGCTCATAGACAAATACAAGCCATTGCGGAGCGGAGAAATGATGTCTGCAGACCAGAAGCTGAAGAAAGAGCCTCCCAGAATTATCACGCGTTCCATCCGCGCTGGCACCGCAGGCGCAACAGCAGGATATCCGGTCGGTGATCTAGCTGCAGCTTCAGCGCCCTTGTTGAAGTCGGTTACGACACCTTCGACCGGGTCATGGGCGACCGAGCCGCTTCTGCCGTCTATCGAGGGCCATCGGCCTTGGCACACAACATACAAGGCCCCTTCTCACGTCGTAGCATCTGTCCGAGTAGGACACTTCCCTGGTGCCCCGATGAAGCCGACACATCCTCAACCAACTGATGAACGCGCTCGACGCAAGGAGCGCGAGAGGAAGAAGCGCACCGCACAGGCAGGGCGGCTGCACTCTGCGAAGGAGTCGACACTGGACTATCAGCTAGGTATTGGCGGTAGCAAGTCCAAGCGACTCCCTATAAGGACAAATCCCATCAGCATGAAAGGATGGGCGAGCCTGATCGAGGACCAGATCGAGGTGGGTATACTAAGGGAATGTTAGATCTGATGATTTTTCCACTTAGCTTTACATAATATACAGCATGCACGCTCAAAGGGCCTGTTTAACGGGGTCAAGGGGCGCGGTCAGCCCATTCGGCGGAATATCGAGGAGAGCAATCCCTTCATCGCGCGCGAGGACTTCCTGATGAACCGTATCATCCAGCGCAACGGTGCCTCACCGCCCTTTGTTGAACTGCAAGCAGGTGAGTCGTGTTGTAGTCGTCAAAGGGGAATTTGCTTGTGACACCAATAGAACTTGACGGCGCGGTGAATGCGTTGCGCGTTGGCTTGCGTGAGGCTTGGACGCGTCGTACCGTGCGCATGATCACGAATGAGCGTCCACCAGAGGAGTGGCATCGCGTGACACTGACAGACGTATATGCACGGCGTGACACAGAATGGGAGCAACGCGAGCGCGCCTACCATGACGCCGCAATCGACTCGTTGAACTCCCTCGTGCGCAAGTATAACGGCATTGCTCCGTATCCTGTCCGTCGACCATACTACGAACGCCAGGTGGAAATTGACGCCCTTCCTGCCGCATGTGCTGACAACGTACTTCGGGCATTGCAGGAAAGGGCGCAGGGTCTTCAACTTTCCGTGAAGCGGCCGCCGCTAGGACCTCGAGTTCCTGCGACACTAGATCTGGATTTCGCTCGCATCCCAGGTTTTTGGTTATACCTTCGTAATCTGTTTTCCGCCTGGAGACGGGCTTTTCTTGCTAGATTTTCAGATCATCGTAGGCTCGGTTGATTCATTTGTCCTCATCTTGTGCGGCGCCATTGATGTTTACGTGTTGGCGTCTATTAGAGAGAATACGTTTTCCCGTCGTCCTTAGCTTCGACGCCTCAAACTCCAGCATCCCAGCTGGACATATCCCAAGGGGCTAGTGACCAGGTTAACCATGTCATGAGACGCGCGCGTGTCGAAGAAGAAGCCTATGGCATATGATGTACAGCGGGCCTGCGTAAATAGCATTTATGAGCATCGCGAAGAAGGTCGTGCTTTCCACCTGCGCCTCTAATGCTTCATGATCGGTATGATGAAGGTGGTTTATGCATATGCTCTAGGCGCCGCACCTACTGTCCCCGCATGTCTTGCCAACTTCTACTACCTTCGTGAATCGACCTCTGAATCCACTTGTAGTGGTCCGGTTGTCGTGGGTAACACTTCTGATTTATCGTGTTTGGTCTTTTGCTAACCTCTCGCATACAGTTCGTCAACCAGCGGTCCTTCAACGTGTTGGGCGACAACGGCTCCTTCAGAACATCTTTCGAAGCTTTGTGGAACCCGACCAACACGCCACCACCGTTCTTCCAAGTGTTCGACGAGGAGTTCTACGCCATCCTGGGTGACAATCCCACCATCAACTCGATCACATCGGACCCCACCTTCGCGTTCGCGCATGAGGCACCGGTGTGGGTGCCCGAAACGGACGACGTGTTTTTCGCGAGCAATGCCGGGGGCGCCCTCGGCCGTAGCAATCTGTACCACGATAATCAGGTCGCAAAGATTTCACTGACTGAGGTCGCGGATGCTATGGGTGGTGCTGCACGAGACGTCAATGTCTCTCATGTAAAGGTAAGCAGTAGTGCTGCGTTCACCAGGTCCCATGACGAGAATGAGTGCTGATTCGTATGTGCAGATTGACCTCCCTGACACGGTGCAGATGACGAACGGCGGTACGGGTCCGTACCATGGAAATATTCTGTTCTTGAACGAGGGCCGCGGCAAACTTCCCTCGAACGCGGTCCTTATGAACCCTTACGAACCTTACAATGTTACCGTGCTTTTCGACAATTTCTTTGGGCGGCAGTTCAACTCATTGAACGATGCGAAAATCCACCCTTCAGGCCAGATTTTCTTCACTGATCCTGCGTAAATCTACACCTTTGTGGAGTACAGTTATAAGGACTAATTTTGTTTTATTTGTTTGTTTGTTTTTTTTTTTAGTTACGGCTATTATCAGCACTTCAGGGATGTACCTGGTCTCCCGAACCAGGTGTATGCCTTTGATCCTTCAAATGGCAACACCCGTGTCGTCGCAGACCAACTTAACAAGCCGAATGGCATCGCCTTCACACCGGATTTCAAAACGGTGTATCTGTACGTCTTCTGTTCATGCATCAAGTTGCCCCTTTGTTCACGAGGCAACACTCTTTAACTTTTGGGCGCTTGCTCAGTGCGGACACCGGCGCCTACGGCAGTTTGTGGGCAAACAACCAGACGTTGCCAGCCACCATGTGAGTCGCATTCTGAGATCTGTCGTGCAATGCCTCACCTTCTTACCGGTGGGTTTTGCACAGATACCAATATGAGGTTGATCCCGAGTCGTTGACGTTGATGAACCGGCGGGTGTTCGCGTTCGTCGACACGGGCGCTCCAGACGGCATCAACGTGGACACGAACGGCAATGTGTATGGCGGTTGCAGCGATGGTGTTCACGTGCGTGCATCCCATCCAATGGCCCAATAAAAGGATCTTGCTAAATTGAACGCACTGGACCTCTCCAGGTGTGGAACCCCAAGGGCAAGCTTCTGGGCAAGTTTTTCGTCGGCTCGAACACAGCCAACTTCGCGTTCGCTGGGCACGGCAGGCTCGTCATTCTCGCCGAGACGGAAATATTTCTCGCGCAGATTGCGGCTGAGGGCGTCGATGTAACGTATAATGGTTGAACGAATGTCTCATGAGTTGGTTTCGTGGAAGTCGACTTGGAAATTGGCGCTGTAGCAGCCTGTGCAGTGGAGTGGAAATGAATGTGGTAAAGTTTTGTTTGTCCTGCGGATACAATGAAACAACGGCCTTGTCGTTTGTTTACTGCAATAAAAAGACAGGGATTGAAAGGGGCTCTCCAAACTACAATCATAAGTTCCCATTGCGCCGCTCAAGTTACTACAGCTTGCGCATATCAGTTTTTTTTTACATATCATGAGCCATTCGAAGTGGCAGCTTGAAGATGCAGTCTTTGAAGCCCTCTCTGCGCCGTTGTGCTCCATAGGAAGCTTCAATCATCTCACATTACGATCGATGCGACAGCCAGACGCACCAACATGCCATAAGTATACAATCGTAGTCCAGTTCCATCTATGTAACTCATTACCTTCGGTCCCGACTTCGACTTCGCCGCTGACGGACCCTGTCGCGCTCAGGGCTATACCGACGTTCTCGTTCTCGGTCTCGGCCGGCTCGTTCCCTGTCTCTGGCTCGGTCAGGACGGCCGGGACTGTGCCGCCTATCCCGTTCTCGTTCCCTATGCCGACTTGGCGGGGACTGCGACCTGCGTGGAGAGCGAGACTTCAAACGCTCGCGCCTTTGCCCATTTCTGTATTGTTCAGGCATGTCAAATATCATGCCGTATCCACCGCTGTCATGCTTGTCGTCGTCCTCATTGCGGTACCGCCGCGTCGCTTCCAGGTCGTCACGTCCGGCGAACCCGCCGGCACGCTTTGACTTTAGCATGCTTCCACGCTTGATGTCGTTCGACCACTGTGTGTTCATCCGGGCGACAGATTGTGAGCTGTGAAGGAGTCAGATGGATCCTGAAAATACAACCGATGCAGAGGCACGCACAAGTCCACCCAGATGCGGCGGTCATCAACGAGTACGTTCTGCATCTTGAAGTATGCCTTAACACGCGATAGTCGAAAAACAAAGATGAGCGATAATTAACGCATTGAGGTATCGTCAGATGTAATTTGAATAGCAAAAGTAGTACACCCACTCACTTGCTCAGCATCCTCACGGCGGTCGAATTCAATGAAAGCATATTGCAGCGAATCGCCGGTCTTCTTATCCCGGATCACTTGACAGCTCATGATTGTGCCGAAGCGCGAGAAGATGAGCTCAAGATCCTCGTCCCGCGTCACGGGATTCAGCTTGCATACAAACAGCACATTTTCCGGTGGGCGGACGTTCGCGAACGGCAGGTCGCCGACCATCTCGAGGGTGAGAGCGGAGGCCTTTGCTGCCTTGACGCGACGGATGGCCTCCTCTTCTTCCTCGGGCAGCGTAGCGAGTGCATCCTCATCCTCCGCAATACGCGTCGAGTTGTCCGGCGGGCGCGTCGGCGGTGCTTCCGGCTGTACCAGCTCCAATCCTGACGGGTCAGGGAATGGGTCATCTATGCATGGTTCAGCCACATCCTTCCTTCCACGCCCACAGCACAACGCGACTAAGAACGTACCGAGAATCACAACGTGGCGTATGCGTATATCCTTGAACGGTCGACCGCCCTGGTCGACGAAGACGTCGTTGATCTTGTCAAGGGTGTTGAAGCCTTCGACGACGTGGCCGAAGACCGCGTGCTTGCCGTCCAGGTAATCGATGTGGTCGGCGAGCGTGACGAAGAACTGGCTCCCGCAACCGGTCTGAGACTCACCGTCGATGGAAGGTGCGACTGCCATGGACACCGTACCTTTCTCGGTGTGCTTCAAGCGGGAGAGCAGCTCTGGCTGGAAAAAACGCGGCGCTTTCGATGCGGCGCTGCCTTTGTCTGCAGTTTTTGCTGCAATGAGCGACCATATTGATTCTCCGCCTGTTCCTGTCGCTGTCGGGTCACCAGCTTGAGCCAGAAAGTCTTTAGATACTGAAATATTCATTGAGGATCATTTTTATAGAGCGGTGGATTGGAAACGCCTTATGTTTACCGTTAAAGAAAGCATGCAGATTGTAGTAGTAGACTTTGCAGAGTTTCAGGAAATTCTCGCATGTTTTCGGACAGGATTCGACTTCCAGGTCAATAACCAGATCTCCGAGAGACGTTTCAAGCAACACGGACATCGATACTACTTTCAGAGTTGGAGAGTTGGGTCGAAGTAACCAGCATTCGGGATATATATGACGATGTATGACTCACCCATGTATTAGTATAACTGCATTCGTTCACATTGTGCGTTTTCTCTTTCTGCTCTGGCCAAGTTCGACGCGCAGGGAGAACTTTTTTATTACGGTTGACTGGAGTTCCATTCGTAAATCCCATTACAGAAATCATGACCGAATACTACTACCGTGAGTGCGACAAAGAGTTCAAGTTTGCGCTTGGCGTAACCCATCCTCTTCAGGCGTTCGCATGCCCACCATCCCCCATGGATATACTATCAGCGAGGAAGAGTTTACTCAACTAGGGCGCCATATTGTTGACGACGAGTTCTATGAGACCTACATGGATGACGACGAGGAGCCACCTTATGAACATATAGATGAACCAACGCCACTCGAAATGTATTTCTACTACCTTCAGGGCCTTTCGAAGGAGGATCGGGCCAGGGCTCCTCGGCTTTTTCCTATCCACCTGACTTCAAAAGAAGAAACTGAGTACGAGCGGCAGCTAGAAGAAAACGAAGTCACGGCTGTGTCGCCGAAAAGGTACCTGCTTGTCACGCACAGATCGAAGCTGGAGCCTGGAGGAAAAGTCAGAGAAGCTGCCGCAGTCGAGTCTGAGGGGGCCAAGAAGACGCTAGATGATTTTGTTGCCCTCGTCGTCCCGAACGCGCCACATGTTCTGTCTGCGAAGGACTTCAAGTGGGCTCATGCTCCTCGCAGCTGCGTGACCTGCGGCAGTGGTGACTTGCTCGACCATATCCCCTTTATTCGCTGAGATTCCACCGATTCGTCCATATTTGCCTGTCCGACAGTGGTAATGACTTAATCGCGTTCATCAGGCAATTCTCGCTGCATAGTAGATGATACATTGGCTACGTGGTGTGTCCCGCAATGTTTTTTTTTGTGCTTTATATCCTTTGTGCATCCCCGGTTCTGATATAATAGTTCGTGTCTCCACACTATACGTTTAAATTCTATTAGACTTTTGAATAACATTTTGTATGCCATGACCTTTCGATATATAACGTAGCTCACGAGAATGGTCCTTTACGCCCTAATTTTGCACACTTATATCGCGGTCAAGTGACCGCGTTTGGTTATTGCTCACAACTTATTTGAGGTGACCTCAGCTTCAGCGCTTCAGCACTCGTTCACGTCGTGCGTTTTCTCTCTCTCTTCTCTGGCCAAGGTTTGCAAGTCTTGCAAGGAACGCTTATGTCCTTTTATTCAGGTTGACTGGAATTCCATTCGTAAACCCCTTGGCAGAAGTCATGACCGATTGCTACTACCGTGAGTGCGACAAAGAGCTCAAGTTTGCGCTTGCCGTAACCCATCTCTTCAGGCGTTCGTATGCCCACCATCCTCCATGGATATACTCTCGGCGAGGAGGAGTTTTATCGACTGGGGCGCCATTTAATTGACGACAAGTTCTATAAGACCTTCATGGTAGAAGGACCGGTTGATGAAGATACGGATGAAGATACGGACGAAGATATGGATGAAGCAACCCCACTCGACATGTATTTCTACTACATTGGTGGCCTGCCGATGGAGGAACGGGCCAGAGCTCCTCGGCTTTTCCCTATCGACCTCACTCCAAAAGAAGAAACCGAGTACGAGCGGCAGCTGGAAGACAATGAAGCCACGGCTGTGTCGCCGTAAAGGTACCTACTTGTCACGCACAGATCGAAGCTGGAGCCTTCAGGAAAAGTCAGAAAAACCGCCTGCGTCGAATCTGAGAGAGCCAAGAAGATACTAGATGATTTCGTCGCCCTCGTCGTCCCGGACGCGCCGAATGTTCTGTCTGCGAAGGACTTCAAGTGGGCTCACGCTCCTCGCAGCAGCGTGATCTGCGGCAGTGGTGACTTGCTCGACCATATCCCTTTTATTCACTAAGATTCCACCGATTAGTCCGTATTCATCCTGGTAACGACTTAAACGGGTTCTTTAGACAATTCTCGCTGCATAGAAGACGATACATTGGCTACGTGGTGTATCACGTAATGGGTCTCTTTTTTATTGAGCCTCGTTTTTTTTGTGTGATTTTCACACCCTAGTCTTGCACATTTGCCGGTCGAGTGACCGCGTTTGGTTATTGCTCAGAACTTAAGGTGAACTCATGGAAGTCTGTGTTCGCTTGTCTTTTGCGATTCAAAACACCCGTCACCTCTCATCAAGTCCATTGGCGCCTCGTTTACTTTCGCGAAATCGTGGGGGAAATGCGTTATCGTAAGTGACTTCACTCAAACGTTTAACGGGGAAGCCCATCTCTCCCTAACCGGTCTGAGACTCACTATTGATGGAAGGTGCGAATGCCATGGACGCCTGTTCCTGCAGCTATCAGGTCGCTAGCTTGAACCAGAAAGTCTTTAGATACTAAAATATTCACTGAGGATCATTTTTATAAAGTGGTGCATTGGAAACGCCTTACCGTTAAAGAAAACATGCAGATTGTAGTGGTAGATTTTGCAGAGTTTCAGGAAATTATCGCGTATTCTCGGACACACTTCGACACCCAGGTCAATGATCAGATCTCCGGGAGACGTTTCAAGCAATACAGACATCGGCGCTTCGAAGAGGTGGTCAGGTCGACGTAACTTGGATTCAACACTAGCAGCATTCCCGAGGAATATGACCCACCCAGGCGAATAACAAGTTTGGGCGAGATATTTACGACTAAGTATGTATTTAATACACTGTGTACAAACGCATGCCTAATTAATTGGATACGGCAGCCCCATAACACTCCTTATCATTCTCTCAAACTTCGCATCGTAGATGGTGTACCACTTAGACTTTCGTTGGACAACCTGATTCTTTGCCGCACTGAAGGTCCGCGTTATGAACAGACAGTGGTGACCGAAGATACCGATGCCAACCACTTTCGTGTCCCACCTGGCACCATGCTCTCCTAGTTCGTCAAGATAATGCTCGACCTGGCCAAGCAACTGCACTCGCTGATTTTCAGAGGGCTCCGCTCGCTGATGGCCCACAGAAGCCACCTCGACAATCAACCGCACAACGTCAGGATCTTCACGTGAATACTCGCACACACTGAAGTCAGGATAGCACTTGCTGTCTTCTTTTGTGATGCCCACTGCAACTCCCATCGAGTCAAAAGATCTGTCGGCATACTGAAGATCCTCTTCCTCTTCCTGTCATGAAGGTGAGGAAGCGCACTAAAATAGTCTTGAGCTCACTCACGTTACGTTCAGCTCCGAGCTGGTGTCTGATCAGCGCCTGAGGCTTCACAATATAATCTTCACCAAAAACGTAGTGCAAGAAGCTGTTTATGGGACCATATTGCTGGAACTGCAGGGCTGGGCATCGTTCCGGGTAGTACCAATCGCGGATGCGATCCTTGAGTTTTTGCGGTATACGTTCGTCATCTTCGAAGAATTGCACTTCAGCCATCCGTATTCACCTGTACGCTCAGATAAGATGCAATACAGGCGTAGATGACAAAGCGTAGCTCACGTTATACTTGATAGTGAGGAATGCACTAGCAGCCGAGAGTGACGTTTGGGGTACCACAAAGAACTGGCCTGACAGACGCGGAGTCGAAACTCATGATATATATACGTTTCCTGACCTTCGTGCGCAGTCTGTCAAATGCTGGCCGGTCAGATAAATGACTAGCTGGCCGGCCAAGCGACCATACAGTGGGCAAAGGGTCGACGACGTCGAGGGCTTTGCGAACCGGCGGTACACATATGAACGGCCTCAGCTCTGGGATCTGAGATCGAGATCTGAAGCGCTGAGCGGTCTCGATCACTTGCTGAAGCACTTGACTGTCTGTTCAGCAATGTCAAGAAGCTTGAACAACAGATATTGGACTGTCCTTGGCCTTGTTTTGTACAGCTGTTACTATTCAAAACTAGTGGCTTTAGCCAGGGCAGCAATTGGTGCGCCCCTCATGATCAGCCAGCGTCGTTAAGCTGCAGATTTGCAGGAATAATGTTTGACGATAACAAGGCGAGCTTGCGAGCCCCAGTTATCATAGGATAAGATAGCAATGCGAGCAGGTGACTCAAACCTCGATCGCGTCACTCTGGGGATGTGATTGCCACCTCACATCACAGTGGACGCGATGAAGGACGCAAACGTTCTTGCGTCCTGCTTTCGCTCGCCTCTGTTCGCTCGCTCGATTTCAAAGAAAAAACCACTCTTTCTCCCTCTGTAGCTTTAGTTTTTAACCTATAATGTCTTCTGATAATACTCCCACTGATCCCGCTACTGATGCTCAGTCAACGACCTCACCCACCGGACGTCCTCGACGCACTCACCTCACGGACGCTATCTCGAAAATTTTCAAATCGCTCTCCCTGGCTGACCGTCTCAAGAAAAACCGCGAGATCGAGCTGCGAAACCATGCGAACGCCAGCGCTCGTTTGGACTTCGTTTTGCACCCGGTCGAAGGACAGCAAGAACCGCCATCCGAAACCGCGTCGTTCATCACACTCGACGAGGACCTCGATTGGCCCACGCTCGAAAACGACGCACTTCGCACCTCCCTCGGCATTGACAGCCTCCCGGAATATGTCACCCGCGAGCTGGCCGCCCGGAAGCAGCGCAAGGCCAACCCGCTGACGCCCACCAAGCGTTCCAGTGACTCCGAGGCGCACAGCCCGCCCAAGCGCGCGAAAGTCGACGCGAGCAACTTCCGCGACAACGTTCTCGGTTTCCGGCCGTCCCCGACCTTCCCGCCAATCATGTTCGACACCAGAGGTGCAGGCTGGCATCTCCCTCTGCAGGTAATGCGAACCGATAATCTGGAGCAGCTCATTGCCAATCGCGGAGGCCCTGCTGCGGTTAAGAAGGCACCAAATTCTGAATCGAAGTCAATACTGATCTATGACCTCGAAGCTCTGGAGAAGCGCTTCGGTCGGGACGACACACTTGCCTACTCGCAGTGGATGGATGCAGTCATCCACCGTGCGGCTTTCGAGTCGTTGCGGGACGAACAAGGGCCCAGTGGCCCTTATGCAGTGCAGATTGCCCTTCTGCACGATTTTTTCTGCAACTTGCACAATGCTGAAGAAAGTTTTCAGGCGTGGTTCCCTGTCTACCAAGACTGGTGGGAGAAGCTCGTCTCGGCTGAGACAAATTTTTGTGCAGAACATGCACACCACGACTGCCAGATCGCAATTACCGCCTGGCGTAACCGCGAGGAGATGCGCAAGGAGCTTGTTACCATGCAGTCAAAGTCTGCGGATTCTCGCGCACAAGGCTCGCGCGGCCGTCTCCCACGGGTGCCGTTCGGCCGCCCAGGCAACTTGGGCTCCACTGGCGACCGACGGCCCTTTCAAGGTGGCAGTACTGGCGACCCCGACCAGCCCTGCGTCATTTGTCTCGACAGGGGCCACCATTGGGCCACCCACAGCTCGCCTGGTGCCCCACCAACGTTCTGGAGCTCAACGACCAAGATCCGCTGCTCGTACAGCGCTGCGGGACCCACTGACCCCTCCAGCACCATCCTCTGCGTCAACTGGAATCGCTTCGGTGAGCGGTCTAACTGCCTCTCAGGTACTCGGAAATGCAACAAGAGCCACGCCTGCACCGCCTGTGGCAGCACCTTCCACTGGGCTTTCTCTGGAAACTGTGAGCAGAAGGCCAAGACCCGGACCTGATACCGCACTGGCACTGGCACCCCCACCGCTGCTCGATTACTTCGATTTTCTGCCCTCTGTCGTACACCGTCCAACCCCGTCCCTGGTACCAGCTTATAATGAACTTTATTTTCGTATCTTCACCCCTTACGATTGCTCTGAATTCGCTCGCTTTTTGTCTCGTCATCATCTGGACTCTCACTTTTCACTACTGGTTCGCAACCTCACTATAGGCTTCCCTGTCGGGAAGATGCCCCCGATTACGCGCACTGTCATCCACGTGAACCACCCCTCGGTGGCGGAATACCAAGACTTCATCAACCAATATGTCGATGCAGAAATCTCCTCGGGACGTGTCTCTGGGCCTTTCACCAAGGACCAAATGGAGGATATCTTGCGGGGCCCTTTCATCTCATCACCTCTCATTGTCTCCGTACAAACAATGGCACCCGGCATACCGGACAAGCTTCGTGTCTGCCGGCATCTGTCTAAGTCTTCGCGGGAGCATCCATCGGTCAACGACTTCATCGACAACGAACTTTGCAAGACACATCTTGACACGGCAGTGGAGTTTGCTGAAATGGTATGTACTTCTCTTGATACCCACCACGTCGCTGCATGCGCTGGCCTGCATCCGCCTCCAAGGCCCGCATTCGCCTCCAAGGCCTGCACTTGCCTCCAAGGCACACATTGCCTCCAAGGCCTGCATTGCCTCCAAGGTGCGCCGCGTCACAGCATGTGCCGGCGCCAGTACCGCGTCACAGCATGTGCCGGTGTCTATCGTGTCTGTGCCGCTGGCCAGCATGTCTACATGACGGCTGCATGCCTACTCCATTGCCAACCTATGCTCATTGCTCCCACAGGTTGCAAATGCACCACGAGGCACCCAAGCCCTCACGCTCGACATTGAGAAATTTCACCGTTCGGTGCCGATCATTCCAGCCCACAAACCTTATCTCGTATTTCAGTCAAAGCCAGATGTCTTCCACCTGGACCATTGTATGCCGTTCGGCTGTGCCTCAGCCAGCAGCCATGCAGGCATGATTGCCAATGCTCTCGTCGCCATCTGGCGTGACCTGGGCGTGGTACCTATCAAGAAGTACGAGGACGACATATGTCCTGTCCGTCTCCCAACCCCCGCGGGTCGTTTTCTGGACCCCTCAACGGGCTACCGGTATGACTATGACCGGACTGAGGTGCTGCACCTCATTGCCCCGCTCGGATTCCGCTGGAATTCCAAGTGCGCAACCGCCTTCTCCTCCACCGTAGTCTTCATCGGCTTTCTCTGGGATTTTGATGCCCGTACGGTCACTCTACCAGATGACAAGCGACGAAAATTCCTGCGGCGTTGTGAGGATTTCAGCCACCTAGCCTTGGCGGGACCTCTCGACCTCAACGCGATCGAGAAGATCCACGGCTCATTGTGCCACATAGCCTTCGTCCATGATGACCTTCATACGCACCTGCCGCCATTCTCCAACTTCATGGCAAGCTACTGCCATTCTCCTTACCAGGTCTGTTACACTGCCTACAATGTCAAATGCCACTCTAACATACACTAGCTCCGCTGATGAGAGCGCAATCGGCACCACCAGGAAAGTCCGTATATAGCTCGCTTCCACCACCACACCTCATCATGCACCCACGCACACCCCCACGCTCATATCTCGTCGCTGCGCGCTTGTCCAACCGAAGTCACGTGACTTTATAGCGCGGCGCAGATCACGTGATTTGCGCTCCTTGCGCGCTCGTCGTCCCGCACGTTCCCGCACACATTCCCGCACCTTCCGTGCATGTGCCGGGCATGATCGCGTATTATCACGTGATCACGCGATGCGTTTACGATCGCTTTCCACACAGTTACAGCCCATTTTGGGCTCGCACAAGATTCCGACCGCATTTGGCTGTACTGCGACCTTATACGAGGGCCCCGGCACTTCGCGAGGGCTCGCGACACATCACGTGACCACGCGAGAAGTCGCGAAGACTTTCTGAACAGTCTCGCCACTTGAAAACACGAGGATCATGCACACGACAAACGACTGTCGTGACATGCCGGACACTTATAGGAGTCGTCGCGAGGCTTTCGCGAGGTGAGCGGAGTCATGTGACATCCGCTTTTTCTTTATATACATGTTTTTGTGTGTTTTTGTATGGACATGTCTTCGAGACCCCTCTATACCATGTATTAGTGCTCTGATTGTCTGAATATGACCCCGCGCATTGGTGAATACATCGCCAGCGTGCAGATACCCTCTCGAGACTAGAGATCCTGCCCTTCGTGTGTCCTGAGTTTTTCGCCAGCTTTGTCTCTTAATAGCTTTTTAGCGCCTTTTGCTTTTGCGCGCCAGCCTTTTGACCTACGCCCCTGAGCTTTATACATAGCCCCTGACCCCTTTGTTAAAACCTGCTACCCCCCTTGCAGACCCTTACTGCGCTCTGTTTTTTGCTCCCCCGACTCGAGCGACCTTCATTCTAACCATAAGGACTGTCACGCGCGCTACAGTTCCTGAGCTCCGCCCTACGCTTTCCTTTAGTCTATTCCGAAGAAGACCCATATTTGACCATGACCGGCACTCTTTCTTGGGGAGCGCCACCCGAGGTTTCAACTCTCTGAGCTCTGTGCGGGGTCTCCCCTTTTGGTTTGGTTGT
Organism: Fistulina hepatica ATCC 64428; assembly: GCA_000934395.1. Taxonomy (NCBI): domain Eukaryota; kingdom Fungi; phylum Basidiomycota; class Agaricomycetes; order Agaricales; family Fistulinaceae; genus Fistulina; species Fistulina hepatica. The sequence continues at coordinate 64,058 of KN881806.1, forward strand.
GGTGGAGAGGGATGGTGAGAGCCCGTCTGACGTCCGTCATCGTCACCAGCGCGCAGCTACAGTGCACTGAACGCTCAGGAAAGAGCCGACTATCTTTCGTGTGAGCCGGTCATGAGCCCCGAGAGCACCCGCTAGCCCCTGCATATCCCCGACGCTCTACGTCAGCCTTCGAATCTTTTGCTTCGACTCTACGAGTCCTTGTGAAAAAAAAAAAAAAAAAAAAAAAAAATTCCTTTTTAGTCAATTTTCAGGCCATAGCTTGCAGCACAATGTCCATTGCCAGTCCCCGAGCTCATATGCCGACCAGTGGTAGTCCCGAGCGCCCCATTTTCGATCCCGAACAGCCTCGCACGCTGTCCCGCTACTTTCGCGACCTCGAAAGCTGTCTCGCGATGTCTCAGATCACTACTCCAAGTGAGCAGAAGGCCTTCGCAGCACATTATGTTGATCTCGCTACCGCCGACCTATGGACATCGCTCCCTGAGTTCACGGAATCACATGGCTATGCCGAATTCAAGTGCGCAATCGCCGGCTTGTATATCGAAGTCGACGACGAGCGCCGATTCAGTTGGGAGGATCTCAAAGTTTTAGTAGCTCATGCCACGCAGTCCAATATGTGTGATCTAGCATCCCTAGGCGAGTACTACCGCTCTCACATAACAATCTCAAACTACCTCGTCGTGCAGAGCAAATTAAGTGCCGATGGCCAGTCGCGCTCGTTTTTCAGTGGATTTCCGGCCGACATGCGCTCTGAGATCGCCGCGCGCCTCGTCCGGATGGCGCCGTTCCATGATCCACGCGATGCGCACCCCATGTCGAGCATTGTGAAGGCCGCGAAGTTTGTAATTATGGGTCGCGCACTCAGTACAAGCAAGCCCGAGGTCGCCAAAGTCATTTCTGAGCAGCCGAACACATCCCCGATGCCAGAGCCAGCAGTCCCGAGTGACGCGAAGTCACCCCGTTCATCAGATAGCAAGCGAGATGTAGCATGTCAGTGCGTCAAGTATTGTAAAGTCGCCGTGAGCGCTCCCGAGGTGAGGTATCAGTCCTCGCAGCCATCTATCAGTCCGCTCGCACCCAAGACAGATCCTCGCGTGCCCATGAAACCCTCCATCGCCACCTATGCACTCCGTACAGCCAAGTCAGAGCGCCGATCGCTCGATTTGACGATCGCGAGATTCCAGACAGCGCTCGCACAGGCTCGTGAAGAGCTCCGAGTAGCCCAGGAGCAGCTTGCCAAGCTCGCACCGAAGAAGGCCATACCGACGTTGTGCGTATTTTCGACCAGCGCACACACGTCCCACGCAGCCACAGTCTTGTCCACAGTAGGAGCGCGGCCAGCTCATTTCGCGACCGTTCCTCGAGCTGAAAAGCACGCGCAGCCCTTCCGAGGTGTTTTCGACATGTTTCCTAGGTCCCAGCAATCGTCTTGCGCATCTCGCGACTTTCCTAGAGCTCGCGAAGCTCATAATCCGCTCAGAGCCACAGCCAGCTCAGCTGTCCCTGCAGTTTCGTCTCCAGCACCCTCGAAACTGAACGCCAAGCCGCGCGGTGAGTTCTCGCATGCTTCTGACGAGTTTACGAAGGCTCGCAGCCGTTCGCATCGTTTCCAGGACCGTCCAGCAACTTTTCAGGCAGCAGCACTGCTCGGTAGCTCTATGGGCGCTTATTTCGCAAATTCGACGCCCAGCACACCAAAGACCATTTGTGGCACCACCAGCACAATTTCGGACCGATCTCGCTCAAAAACGGCTCGTTCGACAAACTGCAACCCGCGACAGCTTTCTAAAGAAGTCTATTACTCGTCGGCGTCAGCACGCGCATCGCCGAAGACCGTCGCCATTCGGTATACCGAGATGCGCCCCTTAGGTCGACAAAACGCGCCACTTTCGACCCCGGCTTCTAGAGGCCTTTCGTCGTCACGCGCGCCACGCCAGACACGTCGCCTAGTCCCCTTAGGACGACCCCAGCAAGCTTTAGGACGATCCACAGCCGTACGAAGCGCCCAGACCGATTTTCACGAAGGTGTCCCTTTGGGCCCCCTTAGCCCAAAAAAAAAAAAAAAAAAAAAAAAAGCCACCTTCGCTCGATATATGCCTGAAAGGACCAACACGGCTAACGCGAGAGTAGTAGCCCCAGTCCCAAGATCGTGTTCACATCAGTCGGCCTGACTTCAGATTCCGTCATTATGGCCTTCTGCCAGCTCACGGAGGACTGCCGTGACTTGCACCAGGCCATTTGTACTGGTGCCCTACTACACCTCGCCATCCGTTAGTGTCGCCGCGGCCTTACGTTCGTCTGCGTCGTTTGCGAGAACGCGTAGCGCATCACGTATTCGGTGCGCCCCTTGGTGCTGGACTCGTCAGTCGTTCGCGGTTACCTTCCATTCGCAGCCGACGATACACTGAGGATAGCTTTAGGCACCGGGGCACTACCCGAGGAGCAGGCCTGTACAGCAGCCCACCGTACCTTCCCGGACAGGTGCTCGCTAGCTGTCTCAGACTTTCTAACCGCTTCCGCGTCTAGTGCACCGCTGTCCTTTCACCGTTAGTCGGACGTACCGGCTTCCGAGCTCCTGTCTACCGTAGTCTTTCAGTCCAGCATATTAGTCCCTACTTCTCCTTATCATTGCGACCCTTCAGATGGCAAATTTCAGACTCTTACCGGCTTAGTTAAAAGGAGCTTACCGAAACTACGTGTCTCAGCACCTACCGCCCTTCCTGAAACTTCAGTAAAAGGGAAATCGTGTAGGTCCTGTTTACCCTAATCAGGAAACCTTTTCCTTAACGGGCTACCCTTTGGTCTCCACACAAGGAGACATACGGAATTGTGGACAAATCTGCCCACAGGTTCTGCAGATACGTATCAAAACATCAGCTGACAGTACGTCTGTCGCAGATGCGCTTCTAGGCTCCCCATACTTCAATTGGTTATCTACCAAGGGGGTCCTATGCGTCCTACCTTGTGATTGTTAAGACAAACTCACAGTAGGAACATTTTTTTCCGCTATCTTTATAGTAGTGGCGGAAAAAAGTGTTCCTACTGTGAGTTTGTACTTAACAATCACAAGGTAGGACGCATAGGTCCCCCTTGGTAGATAACCAATTGAAGTATGGGGAGCCTAGAAGCGCATCTGCGACAGACGTACTGTCAGCTGATGTTTTGATACGTATCTGCAGAACCTGTGGGTAGATTTGTCCACAATTCTGTATGTCTCCTTGTGTGGAGACCAAAGGGTAGTCTCTTAAGGAAAAGGTTTCCTATTAGGGTAAACAGGGCCTACACGGTTTCCCTTTTACTGAAGTTTCAGCAAGGGCGGTAGGTGGTGAGCACGCAGTTTCGGTAAGCTCTTTTAAGTGAGCCTGAATTTCTCGAAAGGTCACTGAAGTATAGTGGCTATATCCATGAAGTAGTGGAAGATGCTACTGAAATGGAGAGGGTGCGTACTTCGTGACGTCTAGGCCGGTCGGTACCTTAGGCGGATCGGGTTAGCCATCTCGTAGTCTGGAGAGTCCTAGTAAGTTCGGTGGTCCGTAGTGTCCGGAACGTGGTCGTCGGAGGGTCGTGGAAGCGGCGGAAGCGACGGATGGTAGTACACTAGGGCGGATGACGGTAGTGGGGTACCAGTCGAGGGAGTGGAGTCCGTCAGAGTCGTTCAGGGGCGGAAGTCAGCCAGAAAGAAGCCTTCCAAGGGCGTGCCTCCTGTCACGTTTTAAAGCCAGGGGTCCTTCTACTACTCTCGCGTTAGCCGTGTTGGTCCTTTCCACCATATATCGAGCGAAGGTGACGGGATGGAGTAATACGTGGGAGCGCACGGGGGCGTGAGTATAGAGCAGTGACGCGCGAACAGGTTGGCTTCAGCCACACCTCATCATGCACCCACGCACACCCCCACGCTCATATCTCGTCGCTGCGCGCTTGTCCAACCGAAGTCACGTGACTTTATAGCGCGGCGCAGATCACGTGATTTGCGCTCCTTGCGCGCTCGTCGTCCCGCACGTTCCCGCACACATTCCCGCACCTTCCGTGCATGTGCCGGGCATGATCGCGTATTATCACGTGATCACGCGATGCGTTTACGATCGCTTTCCACACAGTTACAGCCCATTTTGGGCTCGCACAAGATTCCGACCGCATTTGGCTGTACTGCGACCTTATACGAGGGCCCCGGCACTTCGCGAGGGCTCGCGACACATCACGTGACCACGCGAGAAGTCGCGAAGACTTTCCGAACAGCCTCGCCACACAAAAACACAAGGATCACGCACACGACAAACGACCGTCGCGACATGCCGGACACTTATAGGAGTCGTCGCGAGGCTTTCGCGAGGTGAGCGGAGTCATGTGACATCCGCTTTTTCTTTATATACATGTTTTTGTGTGTTTTTGTATGGACATGTCTTCGAGACCCCTCTATACCATGTATTAGTGCTCTGATTGTCTGAATATGACCCCGCGCATTGGTGAATACATCGCCAGCGTGCAGATACCCTCTCGAGACTAGAGATCTGTGTTCCTGAGCATCTCAGCTTCGTTTTCTAAGCTTCCGACCGCATCTCGCAGCCCCTATACATCCCCGATTGCCCACGAGAGCCCCGAGTACTGGCCGAGTGTGCTTTCTATCAGCCGAGAAAGGACTCGCAAGTCACGTGACATCGACGCGCGACCACTGCTACTGCCTGCAGCCTGCCCGAGAGTGGTAGGGAGAGGTGGTGTTGGTTTGGTTTTCCCCTCAGGGGCGTGTCTCGAGTCTCTCAACTTTGGAGCCCACCGCGAGGGGTTCTTTCTCACGGCCAGTACCAGTTTATACCCAGAAGAAGCCTTATCTGATTTCCTTTCGCATCCCGCTACGAGTCCTTGACATCGCGCGCACTGTCAGGAATACCAATCTTACTTCCAGCGAGCTCAGCCCCCTCGTTTTTTGTCTCGCGTCATTCCCAGACGTTCCCCCCATCGTCCAAAATTGTTTCCCCAGTCCCCGATACATATTTCGAGTCCCCGCATCCAGTTTTCCGACCGCGCGTTTTCGTTTTCCGCGATTTTTCGATAATTCTCTGTTTCGACCGCTTTTTGAGTCCTGCGTGCTTCCCGTCGCCTCGCGCGCTCTAGTTTCGACATCACGACGTCCAGAGGACGTCCCTGAACATTTTTACAACTTTTCCCAGCCTTCCCCGAGCTTTTCTTGCAAAGTTTTGACCGATTTTCGCGTTTTTTTTCGGCACTCCAACCGTCGCGCGCAAAATCACGTGACTAGCGCGCCGTGCACGCTTGTTTTTAGCTGCGTTATATTCTATTTTCCTTTTTAGTCAATTTTCAGGCCATACCTTGCAGCACAATGTCCGTCGCCAGTCCCCGAGCTCATATGCCGACCAGTGGTAGTCCCGAGCGCCCCATTTTCGATCCCGAACAGCCTCGCACGCTGTCCCGCTACTTTCGCGACCTCGAAAGCTGTCTCGCGATGTCTCAGATCACTACCCCAAGCGAGCAGAAGGCCTTCGCAGCACATTATGTTGACCTCGCTACCGCCGACCTATGGACATCGCTCCCTGAGTTCACGGAATCGCATGGCTATGCCGAATTCAAGCACGCCATCGCCGGCTTGTATATTGAAGTCGACGACGAGCGCCGATTCAGTTGGGAGGACCTCAAAGCTTTAGTAGCTCGTGCCACACAGTCTGATATGCGTGATCTAGCATCCCTAGGCGAGTACTATCGCTCTCATATTACCATCTCGAACTACCTCATCGCACAGAGCAAATTAAGTGCCGACAACCAGTCGCGCTCGTTTTCCAGTGGATTTCCGGCCGACATGCACTCTGAGATCACCGCGCGCCTCGTCCTGATGGCGCCGTTCCATGATCCACGCGATGCACACCCCATGTCGAGCATTGTGAAGGCCGCGAAGTTTGTAATTATGGGTCGCGCACTCAGTACAAGCAAGCCCGAGGTCGCCAAAGTCATTTCTGAGCAGCCGAACACATCCCCGATGCCAGAGCCAGCAGTCCCAAGCGACGTGAAGTCACCCTGCTCATCAGATAGCAAGCGAGATGTAGCATGTCAGTACGTCAAGTATCATGAAGTTGCCGTGAGCACTCCCGAGGTGAGGTATCAGTCCTTGCAGCCATCTATCAGTCCGCTCGCACCCAAGACAGATCCTCGCGTGCCCATGAAGCCCTCCGTCGCCACCTATGCGCTCCGTACAGCCAAGTCAGAGCGCCGATCACTCGATTTGACAATCGCGCGGTTTCAGGCAGCGCTCGCGCAGGCTCGTGAAGAGCTTCAAGTAGCTCAGGAGCAGCTTGCCAAGCTCGCGCCGAAGAAGGCCATACCGACGTTGTGTGTATTTTCGACCAGCCTGAGCGCACACACGTCGCACGCAGCCACAGTCCTGCCCACAGTAGGAGCGCGACCAGCTCATTTCGCGACCGTTCCTCAAGCCGAAAAGCACGCGCAGCCCTTCCGAGGCGTTTTCGACATGTTTCCTAGGTCCCAGCAATCGTCTTGCACACCTCGCGACTTTCCTAGAGCTCACGAAGCTCATAATCCACTCAGAGCCACAGCCAGCCCAGCTGTCCCCGCAGTTTCGTCTCCTGCACCCTCAAAACCGAACGCCAAGCCGCGCGGTGAGTTCTCACATGCTTCTGACGAGTTTACGAAGGCTCGCAGCCGTTCGCGTCGTTTCCAGGACCGTCCAACAGCTTCTCAGGCAACAGCCCCGCTCGATAGCTCTATGGGCGCTTATTTCGCAAATTCGACGCCCAGCACACCAAAGGCCATGCGCGCGTCCAGTTTTTCGTGTCACCGAGCTGTTTTAGGATCGTCTCCGTCGACTACAGCAAAAATCCCGGTCGCGAGACGTTTCCCAGAAGATCAGGTAGAGGTCTCCCCTAGTTGTGGCACCACCAGCGCAATTTCAGACCGATCTCGCTCAAAAACGGCTCGTTCGACAAGCTGCAACCCGCGACAGCTTTCTAAAGAAGTCTATTACTCGTCGGCGTCAGCACGCGCATCGCCGAAGACCGTCGCCATTCAGTACAGCGAGATGCGCCCCTCAAGTCGACAAAACGCGCCACCTTCGACCCCGGCTTCTAGAGGACTTTCGCTATCGCGCGCGCCGCTCCAGACACGTCGCCTAGTCCCTTTAGGACGACCCCAGCAAGCTTTAGGACGATCCACAGCCGTACAAAGCGCCCAGACCGATTTTCACGAAGGTGTCCCTTTGGGCCCCCTTAGCCCTGCTGTCTCGAGTCCAGCTCATCCGAACGTGGACCGTGCGTTAGACGCCGGTCTGTGTGAGGTTTCTGAAGAGGTTTCTAAGTCCCGCGCCCGGTCTAACCCATCGCGACGTGCCCAGGAGAAGTTTCGCTTCGATTTTCGACCAAGAGCCCCCAGGCAGAGTGTAGCACCCAGTGCATCGAGTACCGCGATCTCGGAACCGAACCGCGAGCGACGCGGTCTTTTGCTAAGTGTTCCTAGTCATCTCAGGCAGCGCTACGCTTATCGGCGCAGTTCCCCAGACGTCCAGATGCTTTCTCGTTCCGATATGCGCTCACGAGCCTCCAAGGCCCAGCCAGCAGCCAGTACGTCACGTCCTGTGAGCTCGAGACGCCATCGCGACCTAGGCGGCGACCTGTGCGACATTTCTAAGGATGTTTTCGACCTATCGGCGCCCTCGCACAAGTACAGCGACGTTCAGGCTCCCGCTGCTTCAAGTGCCCCTCGTCCTCGTCCAAATTCGCTTCGCGAGTCAAGCGGCTTGTTGCGCCATGTTTCTGAAGGCATTCCGAGCATGAACGCGCCCTCGCACAAGTCCTACAGCGTCCAGGCGCATTCTCGCGCAGATTTTCGATTGGCAGCCCCTACAGCCAAGGAGCCCTTAGGTGTATCGCGCCCAGCTCATTCAAGCTCGCATCGCGAGCCTAGCGGTAAGTTGCACGACGTTTCTAAGGGAGTTTCGACGCTGTCCGCGCATCCACGCCTTTCCTGTAGTGTCCCGACGAGTTCCCACGTCGAGCTGCGCTCTCAGGCCCCAGAAATCGGTATCCCCAGCACCACATCGTCTCCAGCATTTCGCGAGTCGCGCAGCCGTGACGCAGAGGTTCCCCATGATGCCTTAGATGGTTTAGAGCAGGCTCGCGCCAAGTCGCTCGCCCCAGTCGACGTTCGCGAACTTTTTACAGCCAGTCTCCCCAGGGCTGCAACTCCAGCCACGGTTTCGCCTCCAGCTCGTTCAAAAGTGCATGGATCTTCAAGCGGCGAGTTGCGCCCTGTTTCTAGGATCGATGTGAAGACGTCCGCTCCATCGCGCGCTTTCGCAACGTCGCCAATGCGTCCCCTCGTGAAGAATTCGACTTCGCCCCGCTCTGTCGAGCAGCCTCCGTCCCCAAGCTCTCGCGTGTCCCCGTCTTTGGACGCGGCCTCTTTAGAGTTTTTAAATGATCATTTAGACTGTGTAGGCCGAGTTAGAGCCCGTGCGCTCTCGCTAAACAGCGGTCGTGGCGTGTTTACGCTCGAAGGACTCAATCGACGAGCAATGTATTGTACGGCCTCACGAGGCCTCGCGGTGAGTCGCACAGCATCTAGAGCATCCCCAGACTTGCTAGCACGGTCCCCAGGAGCCCCCGAGACCTGCGACACCCATCGTGAAGTCACGTCATCATGCCAGTCCAGCTCAGTGCCAGTATCAGTATCACGAGCGCCGCCGTCCCGCACTCAGTCCGCGACACCCGCGCAGTGGCCCATAGCATCGCGCGAGATCATTTACATCACGGCCGACCATCGCCAGTCGGTTTTGCGTCCATCGGCGAAGCCTGCATGCTCGATCGGTCTCAGCAGTGCCCTAGGTAGAAGCTCGCTCGTCCCTCTTTTCCGCGCCATTGCCGCCATCTTTCGCAAGTAGGAGAAGGCAGATGCATAGCTGGTGTATCGTCACCGGGCATGGGCCACCTAATAGGCTGCCCTGCTCGCGTCGACAAGCTGTGCTTCTGTGCTTTTGTGCCGCTGTGCCTCCTCAAGGCTTTTTGGTGTGTTTTTTAGGGTTTTGTTTTGTTTTTCTTTTGCGCTCGCACTTCATCCCAGGTGGATTTTCGACTTTTATTTTATTTATCGGACCAGTCACATGCGCTCCGAGCACTCGCGTCGAGTACTTGTGATGCACCCGCTCGTTTCGTCGAAGGCGGCACTGAGGACAGTGCAAAATTTCGGTCCCCAGGAAGATGATGAGAGCGCAATCGGCACCACCAGGAAAGTCCGTATATAGCTCGCTTCCACCGCCACACCTCATCATGCACCCACGCACACCCCCACGCTCATATCTCGTCGCTGCGCGCTTGTCCAACCGAAGTCACGTGACTTTATTGCGCGGCGCAGATCACGTGATTTGCGCTCCTTGCGCGCTCGTCGTCCCGCACGTTCCCGCACACATTCCCGCACCTTCCATGCATGTGCCGGGCATGATCGCGTATTATCACGTGATCACGCGATACGTTTCCGATCACTTTCCATGCAGTTACAGCCCATTTTGGGCTCACACAAGATTCCGACCGCATTTGGCTGCACCGCAACCTTATATGAGGGCCCCGGCACTTCGCGAGGGCTCGCGATGCATCACATGACCACGCGAGAAGTCGCGAAGACTTTCCGAATAGTCTCGCCACTCGAAAACACGAGGATCACGCACACAACAAACGACTGTCGTGACATGCCGGACACTTATAGGAGTCGTCGCGAGGCTTTCGCAAGGTGAGCGGAGTCATGTGACATCCGCTTTTTCTTTATATACATGTTTTTGTGTGTTTTTGTAAGGATTATGTCTTTGATTATGCCTTTGAGACCCCTCTATACCATGTATTAGTGCTCCGATCGTCCGAATATGACCCTGTGCATTGGTGAATACGTCGCCAGTGTGCAGATACCCTCTCGAGACTAGAGATCAGTGTTCCTGAGCATCTCGGCTTCATTTACTGAGCTCCCAACTGCGTCCCGCTGCCCCTATACGTCCCCGATCGCCCACGAGAGCACCGAGTACTGGCCGAGTGTGCTTTCTATCAGCCGAGGAAGGACTCGCAAGTCACGTGACATCGACGCGCGACCACTGCTACTGCCTGCAGCCCGCCCGAGAGTGGTAGGGTGAGGTGGTGTTGGTTTGGTTTTCCCCTCTGGGGCGCGTCTAGAGTCTCTCAGCCCCTTCCGACCCTTTTCAACATTTTTACAAGTCCCTGCAGGAGACCTGCAGCACTACGGCTAGGTTGATCTCGCTGCGCTCCGACTTGTCCGTTACGTGCGTGCGGTGAGTGGATTTTCGCCAGCTTTGTCGGTCTTAATAGCCGAATTTTCGGTAGTACGCCTCTTTGTTTTTGCTTGCGCCAGTCGGTCTGCCACTTCTTGACCTACGCCCCTGAGCTTTCTCCGTCGCCGTGCCTGGTATCGCCTTTGTTAACGGAACGTGTTTCCCGTGTTGCAACCGGACCCTTACTGCGCTCTGTTTTTTGCTCTCCGGCCTCTAGCGACGTTCCCTTTTAACCATTAATGACGTGTCACGGCGTGCTACAGTTCCTTAGCTTACACGCCTACGGCTGACCTCTCGTCTATTCCGAAGACGACCTTTTTTTTACCATGTCCGGCACTCTTTTTGGGGAGCGCCACCCGAGGTTGCAACTCTCTGAGC
>KN881812.1:0-78050 GCA_000934395.1 Fistulina hepatica ATCC 64428
AGGCTCTGTTGCCCCTTATGGTAATTGCCTGAGGGTAAAATGTGGTTCATATGAAAGATACATGTCTAGACTTCACCGCCACAACTTAAACTGAGTGAAAAACCCTCAGAACGAGCTGTGAACGTTCAGGCCATTTTACCTTACGCTCAGGTTGGCCTGAAAATGTTCCCGACTTGTTTACAGCTGTTTGGTTGACTATCTCGACTTGAAAAATGTGGCTGGGAGGTTTTCAGATGTGTGTCTTTCACCTGAAACAAAAATGGAGTGATTTGGAGGAGGTGCTATTTTTAGAAATTGCCTTATATGGGCAGCCTGAACGTTCAGGATCCACTCCACCTGATAGGCCATCAGAAAATTTGCTTCTGTAGTAGGTTGCTCTGAAGGTAATCAAAGAAGACCTATAGTTTATCTGAGTCATCCTGAGTAAACCTCTGAACTTCTGAGTTCTTAGGTGTTTCCAGATCAACCTGAGTCATCCTGGGTAGACCTCTGAACTTGTGAGTTCTTAGGTCTCCTCAGGTCATCCTGTGATAACCACAGATCTTCCTAGGGTGTCTTGAGCTCACCAAGGAGACTTGACAAGTGAACTGGTTCCTAGGTTGATTTTCACCATACTGTACCGTTTCGACCGTAACTGCCTGTCACTGGTCACGGCAGGCTGGGAAGGGAAGTTATCCGCAACTTGTCACAGGTCACAGCGATCAGGGAATGAGTGACAAACCAATACAATAGATGGGGTTTTCAAGATATAACTCTTTTTTTGATTGTACAGGTCATTAATCAAGGTTTGAACACCAATCCTGCATTATTGTCATCACAGATATCAATACCCCTGCACCATTCTGCCAACATCACTTACAAACTGGCAGTTATCCAAATGTGTCACGGCTCACAGCCATCAGGGAAGCAGGGAAGCTCCAAGATTTTGTGTCACGCTCAAAACAATGGCAGTTACGGTTGAAACGGTACAGTAAGTGTTTTTCCTGATGACCGTCACGGCTCACATATCACAATGAACTTGAACCTCCCCGAACGTCACGCGTCACGCTCAAAATCGATGAATTTACGGTCGAAATGGTACAGTATTGTGGGAGATTGCGGTCATGTGCGAGATCACATGATCAGATCGCCGTGATCGGAGTTCCCTGATAACTGTACAGTACACGGTACTTTGTCTACGCGTCGTATACATTGTACCTTTAACCGATTACCTCAGCACGTTCTGCTGCGGGTAAGTTCTGACTGCTATAGAAAACATGTTACATGTTCTTGACCATAACCACGCCATTTCTTGAATTATCTCATTGCCGGAGACAGGCCGCCATCTCCGCTGCTGCTGCGTGTATTTCTTGTTTTGAAACAAACAAGACGCGCGCTGAACGTCGGTGCATCTAGGAAAAAGTAAGTCATCCAGTTGATATTGGTTACTGGCCAGACTGTTACGTCTATGAATAGTCGATCGCAGGGCGTGATTTCTGCACTTGTGGTGCACGCTAGCTGAGTACGCTTCAAACCTGTTCTAATTTATCTGGCCAATGCCTAACGGTGCAGTGATTTTCCATATGCGCGCCCATGATACCTCTGGTAACGCATTTGCGGAATAATTGTCGCCACGCTTACCATATCTATTGTTTGTCTGCGGAGATTGCAGCTTGACACTTGAAGCTTCAAGAACGAAGCATCTCATGCCTTCCGAAACCGAACTACCTCATCATGCACAAAAAAGTCGCACCCGATGACCTTCTCGTTGTACTACGGATGACGGCTCATAGCGCTCATATTTCAAATAGAATCATAAAATACCTCATGAAGTCCATTGTACACTCCAAGTCCTGACGTGGTCATTGTAATCACTGTCCTGCGCCGATGTGGATCCACGGGCTGAGCATGAACTACAGACAGTCTAGTGGCATATCTCACACCCATCGTGCTCGAGGACATGCTGATGGATAGTCGACCATTGCTGGCGCCAAGAGCGACAACAAGCATCGCAGTGCTTTGCGAACGAACTTAGTTACGGCTGTCGTAAGTACCCTTGCGCCTTCACCTACTGAGAATCTGATTATCTGTCGCGCTTTTTCACAGACGGGGCATTTCACAGTAAAGAAAGTTGTCTAAATGCGAAACTATGTGTTCCGCACCGTGAGCTGCGTCGTGGCGCGCTCTCTGGATTCCCTACGGAAGTCTAATTGTTTCAGGTCATCCAGAGGATTAACGTCAACTTCTCTGTACGTTCAGCACGATATCCATTCATACAAGACCATTTTCAACAACTTTGGACGAAACATTGCCGAGCGTCGCGGCCCGCTTTGTGATTCTTTCCCAAACGACCGCTAGCGAATCCGTGATGTCTATCGCATGTCAGTCGCCTTTTTAGTGGCCATGGAGAGCTCTTCCGTAATCGTCTATTGCACAGGTGTGGCTGGGAAATGCCGAATTCAAAGGAAGATGGTACGTCGGTGCTCTACAACAGGCCTATTCTCCCATGGTCAGACAATAAGAGCGACTGCGACGCGCTCCACACCCCTCTCTTGGTCTATTTGCTCTGTAGCGTTGCAGTGTGGTCAGCGGCTGGCAGCCTAGACGACTTGCATATCGCATCTACGAGATGGTAGGAAGTACATATTCCGGATAATGACAATAATCTCTAGATTTTACTTGTATTTTGCCTGTGCTTAAAGTTTTCTGTAAACCCCGAACATGATACTGATCGTTCAGTAGCTGCGGGACGACTAGTGGTAATCGTACCACCAACTAACCGTGTCCACTGGTCGTCAAGCCTCACGGCCGCATACCTTGGATGTGCAGTATGGTAAGACCAACGGAGAGCAGGTACTATAATAATATAAGAACGGGTGAGTACCCGGTACCTTTGTCAAACCAAGACACAACCTGTTCTCACACGCAATGGGGGATATCGTGTATTTCGAGCGTGACGAACCTACAGGAATTTCTATCCTCATAGCTGGTGCATTTCTATTTTTCTCTCGTGGAAACGACGAGCGTTGACAATGATGTAGGTGGCGGTATCGGTGGCATGACCGCCGCGATTGAATGCTACCGCAAAGGGCACGATGTGTGCGTTGTCGAGCGCCGTCCCGACCATGAACCGCTTGGTGAGCGCTTTTTTCTCATTTACCTCACCTATTTCTAGATTTTTTGCAGGGGAGGTCATCGGCATACACCCCAGCGCTTATCGGCCAATGAAGAACTGGCCAGGATTCATGGATATGTTCCTTGCGAACACCATGGGAAATACTACACACTTCTTCCGGCAGGACGGTAGCCTCATCGGACGTTTCATTATTGCGCTCGCAGACGAAGGCGTGCAGACCATCGCGCTCAGCCGACGCGAGCTGCACCATATCTTATGCGAGTACGCTGCAAGCCTCGGGATAGAAGTCGCGTTTAGAACACGGGTGAAAGAATACTTCGAGACGGATACAAATGCAGGCGTCGTGCTCGATGACGGCCGGCGTCTTGAAGCGGATGTTGTAATTGCAGCTGATGGTGTTGGCTCTACGTCCTGGAGTGTCGTGACAGGATACAAGGTTCCTGCCGTCAGCAGTGGTGCGGCAGTCTACCGCGCGAGCTTCCCTCTCGAACCAGTCATGCGAGACCCGCTGCTGCGAAGCCACCTCGACGGCTACACGAATCGCCTGTCGGTTCACCTCGGCCAATACATACATGTTATTATTGGTAAGAGCAAGGAGGACATTTGCTGGCTCATGGAATATCCTGTACGTCGTTCTGATCGCCCATCGTAAATTTGTTTCATCGAATATTCTACGTTTCAGGACGACGGCAATGGGACAGAAGATGGTAATCGCCCCCAGAGCGTGGAGAAGGCACTTCAGCACGTAAAGGGTTGGGAGCCGTTCGTACAGCGACTGATAGAGGTTACGCCGGGCGGTACTGTGCTGGATTGGAAACTCATGTGGCGCGATCCTGAGCCAGTGTGGGTCTCTCCGAAGGGACGCGTAGCGCAGATCGGCGATGCTGCTCACACCTTCATTCCTACCAGTGGTTCTGGTGCAACTATGGCCATGGAGGACGCCCACACCATCGCCGTATGTCTTCAGCTTGCAGGAAAGGATAACATTTCTCTCGCCACTCACGTATTCAACCGCCTCAGGTGCGTTCTTTTTTCCTTGCGAGAACTAAATTCAAACGGATAAACAGGTTCGAGCGCGTGTCGTGCGCACAAAAGACCGGCTTCCGCACGCGCGACGCCTGGCATACCGCCGACTGGGACTTCATTGCTCGCAACCCGGATATCATTGGGAAACGCTTCGGAAAATGGCTCCTGCTTCACGATCCCGAGGTATATGCGTACGAAAATTTTGATGCGTGCGCGGAAGAGGTGCGTGCTAAGACAGAGGGGCGCGAATCAGAGAAGCCGTTCGTGAGCACAAACATACCTCCCGGTTACACACACAAACCGTGGACAATCCAAGAGATGTTGCAGGAGTCCGCGGAAAAACAGACGCTGGGCGACGAGGGTGACTGGTCGTGAAGTCTTTCTTTCGTGCGTTTACCTTAGAAGGAAAATATAAGATGTTTCGCAAACAGACGTTAAGTCCACACGCTTAATTGAAATTTGATGTCGTGGCAATCGCTTAGGCCATTTGTTGGAGCCTGGCAAGCGCCCGCGTCTCCGTCCTGTGGCGGCGGCCCGAGTCACGCATATGGCATTTCTCCTTGGGTTCCTGGATATTTCCTTGTAAGCACTGCCTTTGTTCTTCTCGATCGTTCTCGTCCGATATCCTGATGGATCCGCCACAAATTATTCCATTCCTCGAAGTTCGATCTTCGCCATCGCTTATTCTAGCACTCCTTTGGTGCCTCCGCCATTATATTATGACCCGTCTTTCCCTAGACCTTTGCTACTGCATACCGAGCGCAGAGACTGGGTGCACGTAGATTTGCTTCTACGTCATTTCCTTGCCAAGGACAAAAACATGGTGAATTCAAGGCACAATCTCTCAAGTAAATCTCTCAAGTAAGAATATTCCGCATTGTAAACATCCTAGGACTTGAATCTTACACTGTATGGGAGACTCGTTCATTTCTATGAAGCATTGCAGCTTATGGATGTCCGTCACGAAAATATGGATCGACTGCTAGATATACAATTTAACTTACAACCGATTTCATGAAATGAAATGTCACTGCGGCGCTATCGGAATATCATTGGAAGCGTGATACCGAAGTCTCTATTGTCTCTGGTCTTCTACACTCAAGATCTTTGGTGCATGAGTACGTATATCCGCGCAACCAACATCGTTATGGCTGCGCAAACCAGGAAAATCTGATTATCGGTCACGTTAAAGAGCTGGGTGAAGGACAAAAGGACATATACGAACCCCAGAAAACATGGACGCGCCCCTGGAAAGCGGTGAGCCTATGAAGTACAGTTCAATGATTCGGAATAGCTTACAGCCAATGATCATATTTTACACCCATAAGTGCACCGGCGATGGGCTCCGCTACATGACAATGATGAAAAGAGAAACATGTGCCGATAATGTTGACGTACCGAAGAGCGAAACGACACCTATGTAGTTTTACAACAGTCCACGATAAGTTGAAAAACAATCGAAAAGATCTTAGTCCGTGTAAAATTTAAAAAAGGTCGACGCCAACTCACCGCACAGGAAAAAGAACACGCCCATACGTGCACCGATTTCGTCGCGGGACTTGGCTAACGTAGCTGCAAATCATTGTCGAAGGGGACATTTATGTTAGGAGAAAGAGACTTGCCGACCATTGGTGGAGTCATGCCCGTCGCTAAAATCGTTATTCCAGAAGAGCGATGAACGAAAGAAAGCAGTAACATAATATACCAGTCATGTAAGCCTAACCCGCGCAATTGTCAAACGTTCGCGTACCGCATCCGTTCGCGAACCCACACGCAAGCGCGAAGGCGAACGTCCCTGCAAGGCTGTGTACGGCTGCCATTGTGCACGTTGTAACACCCAGAGCTGTTCTGAGAAATGAGAACGGAACAAGCACCAATAAAAAAATACGACGGGCCTGTGTTAAAGACGATGACCATGTTGAAGGAGCCGAAATAAGGCACGAGCACGGCGCCGGGTGCGATACGTCCCACCAGCGATGCAGCGTTGAACACCGATAACTGAATAAACAGAAAAGGAAATTACGTCCAGGTCGGTGAAGCAAAGTTTGATGCGAGGCACGTCATGCAATGGAAGGCGTAGTAAGTCGAGATTCAGTGCGTTGCATTGGGACGAGAACGTAGATTAGTGACGAATTCAGGATTGGAGACGCAGATGAGTAACGTACAGCATAAAAGGCTATGTGCTGGTCAACTCCGTGAGCTACAGCATTCAGTTGCAGATAAAACACGGGGTAGAAGAGGCCAAAGAAGCACATGCACCCGCTATATGCATATGCAAGTCATGTCAATGATAGGATAGAGTCGTTAGGCACACCCGTAACGCACCCCAGACAAACGAGAGCGAATGGAGGCTCTCGCAAGAAATGAGCAGGCGCTACGACCACAGATACATAATGTGCAATCCGCCTACGAGGGGAACCCAGTGGAGGGCATCCGAAGTGAATGGACGTGATCTTTTTGGGAGCTCCATTCTGATGGTGCACCGAAAGTTGACCAGATGAATTGTGCGTCAGCGACTCTTCAGAACGTTCATGCCTGCACATCGTGCTAATATGTAAAACACACACGGACAAACACATGGTGCACGAACCGGCTTTTCTGTGTTCTTGAACGTGACACGAGGTTCATTATCAATCGGACGACTCTTTTCCCTGCGGCAGCTGCCTCTGCCATGCATACGATGCATACGGAAGTCAGTTTTTGCCCCAACGACCTTGCTTGCAACGGGTCTGATTTGGGATTCTCATCCCCGCGCTTGCACACTCCGTGTCTCCTGTCGCGCACGAGGAAGTTCGCGATGAGGAGAAACAACGCATTGACTGCTGCGTCCACGCGCACACCGGTGCCGAAGTCGACAAAAGCGAAGAGATTGTTGAGGACAATCGGATGGACGATCGCACCTTTCATCGAGATGAGGATCAGTAAACCCGAACAATAAAGTATTCAGACTATGTGCTTGCCTAATGCACCACCAGCAGCGATGATGCCCATAGTCAGCGCTCTTCGACGGGAAAAGTAGCGAGAAGATATCGTAAGCGCTGTTGTGTTGTTGAGCCCAATATGTACGGAACGGAGTCAAACATATTGATGGCCGTGGTTATCAGCGAAGTAAACGTACCAGGAATATAGATAAGCCCGCTTGAAAGGCCGATGCCAATGCCTTGGCACAGAAATATCTATGATGGTTTTACAACGTCATAAAGCAAAGCATCGAAAATGGACTAAATCCTCACCTGGTAATATTGATTGTTTCGTGCGAGTGACAGCATAAACACTATGCATATAGAAGATAAGGCTGGATGCAGAAGATAGGTAACAAGCCAGGAAAGAATAATTTACTGCAAAACACGTTCAACAATGATCCCACTATCGTAACGTGTCGGCTAGAAGGGGAAAGTGAATCAATTCGAACCCCTGCGGGTATCTGGAAAAAAGTGGACCAACAAATAGCCTGCATCGAAAAGTGGACCGGTCACCACACCGCATGAATAGATGAGAAAGAATTGGGTGCCGCCAATCCACCTGGACGTTGGAGTAAGTATGACGTGTGATTCAGTGAAAAACAAGGGGACAAATGTAGGAGAACATACCCAATTTCACTTGTCGTATACTTGTCGAGATACGTTCGCGTGTAGTAATCTTGAAGGTGTGTACGACGGAAGTATCATGTGATATTGAACAAATCAATTACGGGACAAGCCTTTTTCAACCATTTCGAGCGTACTGCAGGGAGGAAAGTTAACATAATCCGGGTTACTACTGAAACACAAGACGCGGCACATGGACCACAGACATACGAGACACAGATGTTCCCTTGTCCAAATTCAATAGGGCTATGCAGAAACATACCCTTGGAATACGCCAAATGCATTCGCATACCCGAACGTTGAGAACTGCATCATCGCACTTCAACCCCGACGACGAACCACGCAAGAGAAAATATGTCAAAACGCTCGTCAGCGAACAGTGCCTAACATGTGTACGAACTTCCCAAAAAGGAAAGAAACGACCGGTCCATCATTACGAGACCAGGCGCTTTTTTATAGAAGAGATGGTAGATGGTGAAGCAAAATCAACGGAGATTGATGACTCACGCGCCTACAACAGTTGCCCATGCTGCAAAGCCACCCTCGGGCAAGTCTTGAGCATCTGATTGTGAGGCGATCTGAGGGTTGAACGTGACCTCAGTTGCATTAGCGTCCATATCCGCTTCCCCGTCATTCGAATGGAGTGCCTTTTCGGGATCCCTATCGGTTGATTTTTCTTTCCGAGTCGCAGTGGGCGTCGGCATCCTGAGGATCGAGTCGAAGCCGTCTGTCCGCCTGACTACACTTGCGAGCGCAGTATCTGCCGTCAGGAAGGGCGAAGAAAAAGGGGGTCATTAATCGACGACAGAATGAGCCAGGCAAACGCGCGAACACACCGACGGCTGGGTCGCTGGCCTGGGACGTCGTACTTGGTGTATTGACAGGAACGAAAGACGTATCGGCGGTACCGCCGTCAACTGTGTGTTTGGAACTAGTCCGAGCCAAAGAGGACGCAGCGTAAGCCTGGGGGGGGAAAGGTGGAATCGTGGCGTCGCTAGTTGCCTCGCCCTGGCTTGCCTTGACATTTTCTTTCCGTCTGTCGTGCGTCTGTGAAGCTAGTGAGGCTTTCTCGAAACGAGAGACAATTCACTTGCCTTGATGTCAATCGTTCCAGCATCAATAAGTATCACATCTGTATCGATTACGGGGAAGATAGTAGTAAGGTTGCCATCAGGCAAGGTAGAACCCAGGCTGTGGCCTGAATCGAGGGACGCGGTGCCAATTCTCGTCATTCTATCAATACTGCTTGGTGAAGTTATCCCTTGTTGTGTGGCGGTCAAGCCTGGGCCTAGGTCCGCCTTAACAACGAAGACCAATATCACAAGACTCGAGCACCGAGCACTAGTATTTGCTAACTTAGAGGAGAACCAGCAGCGACGTTGTATGCGATGGATAAGCGATGGTTTCGACAAGTTTTAGCGCTTTAGCATCGAAAGAGAATGAGAATTGTATCGATGAAGATGAAGTCGCAGTCCAACAGCGAAAAGCCGCTCTACAGACTCAACAGCAATTCAAACACAGAAAGGGATCCGTTCTACGCCAGAACACCGGCAGACGGGAATGTAGCCTTGACATGTAGAATGCCGGGCGATGCTAGAACGCCGAGGCTACGTTGAATTCCGGAAGCTAACCCTGGCCATGCGGACGCCGGACAGGGTAGATCGTCATACTTATAGCAAAAGCGCAGTTATTCCGAGGTGCAAGTGCCAGCCACGCCGTTGTTGAATGGGTTGTCGAATAGAAATCCGAAGCGCGAAGGGGATTTGCCGAGTATTTTTCAACCGATCATTACAAAACGCGAAAGACGAGCGAGTAGAGTCCGACATTTTTACAGATATGAAGCACCAACTGAACCACGGGAATAATGAAGGCAATGATCGGGAACAGCTATCTGTGGGCATCCAAGGTGCCACAATACAACGGAGGTCGAGAGATGCAGCGAGAGTTACTGCACGTGGTACGTAGAAAAGGGCACAAAAGTCCGACAGCCTTTCCGCAAACCGCGTAATGTGGCCTCCCCTTGGCACACGTTTCGGAGTCTCCTGTCCGTGTTTTTTACAATCATCTGGAATGTACCATGAATACGCCGTCAGGTCACTCTTACCCCGTCGGTTGGTCTTCTATAAGGCATTCAGTACGTATGCATCAGGGTCTAGTGTGAGAAGTCTCTGTCAAAAAAGCTTTCGAATACCGAGGAATTCAACAGGAAGTTATACGTATTCGGATTAGTTGTTACGGTCTTCTCCAGAGCCTCGATGTTCGAATTTGGTGCGCCGGTGCAGGATTGGACTACGTAGTCTGTAGTCGGTCCACCGTGTCGACGCTAGCAGTTTGGCTGATCGCGAAACAGGCGCTATTTTTGACACATCACATTCCGAACGATGAACTACTGTTCGAACTGCGTCTTGATTGGCAGATGCGGAGCCTCAGAGGTCGACCTGAAACATGGGCGCAAACCTGAAAGGGCGAACTGGCAGTACGGGCGGAGATGGAGGATGAGACTATTTTGCTGTGGTCCCAAGATCCCAAAGGACGAAAAAAGTCGCTCCACTGTTTCCGATGCACCATCATTCACGAATGTGCGAGGTAATAATGAAAAACCTAAATGGATTGTTCCACAAGGAAGCACGACTGCATTACCTGCTTGCGAAACAGCTTTAAGTATCGGTGTGCACGCAGACGCAGAAAGACTCCGCCATGCTAGCCTGTCAGATAAGACGCGCTTCGTGGGTTCAAAGCAGGTGCTAAATGAATGGTTCGTTCTGCAACCACGGCAAGCTGATTTGGAGTAGATAGAGGCCTCGATCGAGAGTATGCTCGCGCCCGCGCCCTTATTCTAAGAAAGGAGACCGGATTTGAAAGGAAAGCATACGAACGCTTGAGAATTTGTGGTGTTTTTAAAACCCTCAAGGCTTCAGGCCCAGTCAAAATGGGCATATGCGTGAGTGTGTCCAAAGCCCTCAAGGCCTCAAGGCATTCAGGCCCAGGATTGCGCGGTATGGTTGGAATCTGCGCGTTCACTAGTTGATCGCGCTACCATCATGATGATCAATCGATCAATCGATCATCGACCATCTCGCGGTACATCCACGTGATTCGCTTCAGTCTGTCACTGTGAGTCAGAGTGGGGGTCGGCACGGCCCTGTCAAAATGTGTAACGCACATCTGGCGAGTCCATTTGGTCCCGTTCGAACAGCAAAACTAGATTATTGATGGCTGTAGGACGCATCAACGTTGTATTGACCCATATCCGGGTAGGAATACCCTTTCCTGAGTCATTACAAGCCCCGAACTTCCTCATCGGCAAAATATTGCCGCCCAGATTTGTGCATCCACAGGCAAGATAAATTTGATGTAAAATCACGAAAAATCATAGTTTGATGCATTCAACAATTATGTTGGGACCGATTTTTGATTTCGTCTCGTCTTTGCCAGTTTTCAGATCAAAAGTCATCTTATTTGCACATATTTACAAAATCGACTCCAACACTTTTAATCTACACCACCGTGCCAACATTCCTTCCAGCGAAACCCAAGTCCCAAATGTGCTGTACGAGTCCAAATCTTGTCCAGCCAGCTTACCTGCAAACTTCGGAAGCAAATTTTGGCTGGTGTTGCCAACCCCCACTGCTTCA
This sequence comes from Fistulina hepatica ATCC 64428, assembly GCA_000934395.1. Lineage (NCBI taxonomy): Eukaryota > Fungi > Basidiomycota > Agaricomycetes > Agaricales > Fistulinaceae > Fistulina > Fistulina hepatica. Next base: position 11,364 of record KN881812.1, read on the forward strand.
AGCTCAAGTCCTTACGCGTACGATTTGCTCTCAGCTTATCCTGTTTCTTTATGGACGTGGCGTGTATTGATCCTTTAACTCTCGCTCTCATCGATCAACCCGACCTCGACGATATTGTCGAAATCGGGGGACAGAGCAAGGGCAAGGCTCGTGCCGACTCCGATGAGCAGTTTGCTCTTGCTTACGCCGAACGCGTCTACGTCGAGGCTCTGCAGATTTCAAGTGACTTTCGCTTTGCCCTGAGCTTGAACAACGCGTTGGGTGCAGACTACCAGTGGCCGGTGGAGTTATCTGTGATCAATCAGGCCGAGTGCGAAGACCATGAGGCTGCTCTCGCGCTTGAATGTCAGAGGCAACTTGAGCTACATGCTCGCTCTCAGAGTCAAGAAGACAGTCGTTCCAAAGCGCCGACTGATTATCTACCATCTCAGTTGGTGGAAGGCGCCTTGGAAGTAGACCAATCCGGGTCACAGAGTCCCAATCAGCCAGGCGCTTCTCTCAGCTCGAACTCGACAAAGTCTCCAGCTTACAATGATCGAGGCTTTGACAGGGCGGATGAGGAACAGTTGGCAGATGGTATCTTTTCGGAGGATAATACTGACGCACAGGGGCAAAATCGAGATGCTCCTGCGACCTTTCCTGGACAGCAGGAAATAGACGCTCAGATTCTGAGCGACTTGCGCTTCGCGGAAAGCATTGACGCCGCACTCGAGACAGATCAGCAGCTATTGTTTCAGCTGGCGGCTCTCGATGCCGCTGAGCATGACGACTATCTACTAGCCATGGCGCTTTCCGAAAACCGCTCTGTCCCCAGTCCCACAGGAGTACAGATACAACTAGAAAGCGGGATATTTTCCCCTGCTAGGTAAGACTTCACGAAACATTATTTGTTTCTTTTTTCTATATCCACCTGCTTATAATTTCTAGCTCGTCGATGGACCCTTCATCGGACATCGGTTTCTCTCGCTTCGCAGAGAGCTCATTTGGCTCTTCGCGGTCTCTTGACAATGAAGTATACAGGCGAGTATTTGCTGACGTTGGTTATATGAGTACAAAAACTAACGCTAATAACATCGAATCCCCGACAGTGACACTACAGGATTGACGTGCATCAGCTGTCGGGAGACCCTGACTGAGGCGTCACCGTCGGTGCGGGGGTTGTGCGGTCACCTCTGGTGCGGGGACTGCGTGAGACGCCACATAGTTGCATCCTTCGGCGACAAAACGCTCCTCCCGCTACGATGCGACAATCAGCCGCTGCCTATGTCCAACATATTAAAGCTTCTGGACCCGCACCTGCGTACAAAATACCAAAAGGTCGCTGAGGAGTGTGCTGTGCCTGCACCGTATCGGCTGTACTGCTCGCGGCGCTCATGTTTGCAGTATCTTGGGGCGATTGGCGACAGGCAGGCCGATGTTACCTGTCCTGCATGCAGCCAAAGAGTTTGTCCCAGGTGCAAGTGCGATGCGCATCCCGGATATAGTTGTGGCGAGGAGGAAGGCGAGAGGCTGTTCCACGAGCTCGTCGAGCAACGGAGGTGGCAGACGTGTCCGTCGTGTCATGCCACCGTCCAGCTTACGCACGGCTGTTATCACATGACATGCCGCTGTAGCGCGCAATTTTGTTACCTTTGCGGACAAAGATGGAAGTTGTGCAATTGCCCGAATTCCGATGAACGGCATTTGTAAACCACGAAGGCTCAAGTATGGTCCAGAATAACATTGATCTGAATGTTTTTTCTTCTTTTTTTTCATGGTTTGGGAGTGTGGAAATATGATCAATCCGCCATACTCGGTATCTCACTGAGTATCTGCAGTTACGAAGTACTCCCGCATGTACCTGAGATGCAGTTCAATATGGTGCTTAGCCATCACTGAACTCCAGACGAAGTGCAACAGTTTCCGGATTTGCTGCGCCGGGAAAGCGGCGCTCTGGCACATTTGACTTACGGGCGCTGTGTTGGACTCACCAACGTAAATTTTCATTCTCTTCTCAGGACCGACATCTACGTCGATGAGACTTCAAGGTATGTCTGAACGCTACTGAAATACTCCCTGTACTTGCTCTTCGAAAGGTGCTATATCGCCAAGCTCTATCACGGTGTACAATAGCACGGACTGAAGTCGACGGTCACCAAAAATCGGTGATAATACCTAATGCCTGCTTGCCGCTCGCTTTCTCATTACATTTACTTGGCAAAAACCTCCGTCTGGGTCTCCGCTTTGTAATGGTATTCATCTGCAGAACAGAACACACGTCCAGTATGTCATGATACGCCGTATCTGCAATGCCTTGCCTCCGGTGCAGACGATGTGTTCTTGTCAACTGGTCTAACTGACGGTTTCGAAGTGGAGCAACCCAGCAACGATCCGGCTGGGGCAGGTTCAACCAGGCTTTCGTTGTTTGCTCAGATAGTCCACCATGCTCAGCAATGAGCGTATGCGCTGTAATGCAATATGTCTCGTCAATGTCTCGCCTGTCAACATGTTTTATAATAACAGTCGACGCGACATGAAGGCATCTTTAGACTGGTGTTTTGTCTCCATCATGGCCCGCCTTGGCGTCTTTCTCGCTGTTGTGTTTTCTCTGTATCATTTCACCGCACGCGCTGCCAACGCCGACGCCTGGCGTAGGCGATCAATCTATCAGCTCCTGACCGACCGATTCGCCCTTGCCAATGACTCTGGGGCACCCTGCGATACGTCCGAGCGCAAATACTGTGGTGGCTCGTACAAGGGGATAGAGAACCATATAGGCTATATTAAGGGCATGGGTTTCGACGCAATCTGGATTTCGCCCATCGTCGAGAACATCGCCGGAAATACCGGCTACGGATACGCGTACCATGGGTATGTCGAGCTGTGGTCTCTTTCTGCCGTGCGCCTTCTCGCCTAAGTACGATCACAGCTATTGGGCACAAGACATGAACAATTTGAACACAAACTTTGGCTCCGCCAATGACCTGAAATCGCTTGCTCAGGCTTTACACGATAACGGCATGTATCTCATGATTGATGTCGTCGTCAACCATATGGCCCAGGTGCGCGTATCTCTAGCTCACCAGCAGCGTCCCCTGTAGTTATTGCATCCACCAGATCCCCGCTAACAACACGGTCGCCAACTCCACGATGACATTCGACTACGGGAGCTTCAGTCCACTCAACAAGCAGAGCGATTACCATCCACAGTGCTGGATCACTGACTATTCGAATCAGACGAACGTCGAGCAATGTTGGTTGGGAGACACAACCGTGGCGCTCGTGGATGTCAACACTGAGGACCCGGTAGTCCAGAGCACACTTAATACGTGGATTAAAGACCTTGTTTCGGAGTACGAAGTAGACGGTATTCGAATCGATACTGTCAAACATGTTCGGAAGGACTTTTGGCCGGCCTTTGCATCATCTGCGGGCGTCTTCACCATAGGCGAGGTGTGTGTTCTTATTGCTTGTTCATATATCACGCCTGTTTAACTGCGCCGTCGGACAGGTGTTCACTGACAACGTGACATATGCGGCACCGTACACAGAAGTTGTCGACGCCATTCTCGACTATCCCACGTGGACCGCACTAACGGAGGGTTTCCAGTCAGGGAGTGGTAAACTTTCCGCGCTGAAGGCTGTCGTCACGGAAGCCCAAAGTCTGTACGCGCACGGTGAATTTCTGACTGGATCCTTCCTCGAGAACCACGATCAGCTGCGCTTTCAGGCGCGTACGACCGACGCTGGTCTCGTTCGCAATGCAATGACGTGGTCATTTATCCACGACGGGATCCCCATCTTGTATAGTGGCCAGGAACAAGGCTACACCGGTGGCAGCGAGCCTGCAAATCGTGAGGCGTGAGCACGACTTCCATCTCTCTATATGTTTGTACAGTTGGCCGACGACAATCAAATTCTTTCAGCATCTGGCTTTCCGGATATGGTACCGACAAGGCGCTGGTGAAACATATCACTGCACTGAATGCCGTACGTAAAGTCGCCATCAACTCGACGCACAATTACCTTTCCACGCCTGTATGTGAACTGTTACATATTCCGAGATTACGATTTCTTACCCGGCGTTCACAGATGAAGTTCGTCGATCAGCCCAATGAGAATGTCCTTGCGATATCCAAGCCACCGCTTTTGACTCTGCTCACGAACGCTGGCAGCCAAGGAACCGCTTCATGGAACGTGTCCGGCGTGTACAAGGAATCCCAGACACTCGTCGACGTTCTGACGTGTAGTACGGTGATGACAAGGAGCGACGGGAGCGTTAGTGCAGTAGCACAGGGAGGCATGCCTATGGTGAGATCCTTCAAGGATGTGATACTCAGTTCCTGGCAACTGAGAATCATCCACAGGTACTGATAGCTGCATCCGAGCTCAGCAAGTCGGGCAGCTTGTGTCCACGTGTCGCCGCTTCGTCGTCGTCTGCGTCTCGGAAGTCCTCATCGTCCGACGCCGGTACTGGTCTCGATACCCCTGTGTGGTGGTCTGCTGGCGCAGCGATGACGCTCGTCATGGGAATGTTTTAATTCACTGGCTCCTCTGCCTTTTAGCCTCGTAAACGCAACTCCTCCACTTACATCTTATCACAAGTACGACTAATCAACCTCTTTTCGCTAGTACGAACTGTCAACATCGCTATTTTTTGACACACTATTTCGTCACCTTACCCTTGAGATACCTGACGCCTAGTCTATACAGGACATGTCACTACCGCACAACCAACTGTAGAAAGATCGTACGTTTAGATATTATTTTTGTACTTCATATGAAGGAATTTTGACGCGCCCAAAACAATCTCCAAGCCTGGTGAGGTTAAATAAGGGGTCTATCTAGGTCCATATACAGTATTTACATGTCACATCCCCCAGGTCCCCATGGCGGAGGCCGCACTCGGCAAGCACTGTCGACGCTCTAAGCGACGGCCGCTTCGAATCCCGTCCTGTCAATTCCACCACATGTATATTACCGTTGACGAAGCTGTAACCAGTGACGATCAATTCAATAAACCCAAACTACATTGCCCGTGGCCACTGCGTTCGTAACTATGTCTCCTACTCATTGCAGAAGGTAAACCGTACGTAGCGCCGGCGACGAGCCGGCTCATAATCATGATTACAGCTGCGTAATTATTGAGCATGAAGTCCCGTGCATACGAAATTAAATAAGGTGGTCACCTACTTGATCGAGTGGCCTGTCTGGAACGAGTGATATCATCGCGATGGTTCCAGGACGGCTTGGAAATGGAGGTGGCGTTATCAGCTCGTGATCGCCGTCCAGTCTGGAACGCTGTGGTTCCCATTCACCACTTTCGCTGGCGAGTACCTCAGCGCGGTCACATTTGGTACGTTGTCGATGCTGAGCAGATGATCTCCACTTTGTCGTCAGAGTCCAGGCTGGCTGGAGGACCTGCGGGTTCGTACGGCCACCGTCTAAAGGCTAAGGCGTTTCCGAGCAACTGGTGTTGGACGATTTCATTATCGGGTGTTGCTGCAACAAGAAAGATCTGATGAATGCAGCGTTTTGGCGGGGATTTTTCGTCTTCGTCCCATTGCAGGCGAAAGGTAGGATACAATCTGCCGGCGTGGCAAGCGGGAATAACCTCTCAGCCTATTGTTCATCGAGTATATAGTCGGCACCGTTCGCAAGCCTTTGCACTTCGCCACCTTCGAATTCATGGACCTCATGGCTCATTCGCCCTTCAGTTCTAACCGCCATATGCACCTGGAGAAAGTGCGAACTCACGCCCAAAGATCAACGAGCAAAAGGGGCACGATGGAAAACCAACCTGAAAGACTACAACTGCGAATAAGCATCGTCGCGGTCCTTCGGTAGGGCGTAATGCGGCAACTCCATGGATAGTGAAACGTCTGTACGCGAGGCTGGTCATGATATGTACACAGAAAAGCAACCAAAAGAAAGAAAAACACACGAATGCAGGAAATCGATGGGCTCATCACGGTAACGTGTCTATCGTGAAGAGCTGAAAGCAAAGGTGCAGAGCAACCAGAGCAAGATCGTCAAGGGAATACAAGCTGGGTCAAAAAGTCACATGTCACGAAGTAAGCGAAACCGACACACGAGAATAAGAATAGTCGAGCTGTCATCGAAGAAATAAATTATCGTCTGTGAGATGACGACCATCTTCCTTTTCCGTTATTCTCGATGGATGCTGTCGTACGTGGGCGGAATCTCTGCACGCCCGCCATCCTCATGTACAAACACCTGCAAGGGTTGATAGTCCGGTTCAGACGACACGGGGTAGGTCATCGAAGAGGGAGACACCTCCGGCGAGCTCGTGCCACGCATCGATTCTGGACCCGATGCAAGGTATGTCTCGCGCATTTCGGGAGAGATGCTTCCGGGCATCTGGGCGGCTCTCACTGGTGAAATCTGACCGCCAGACGAATACCCTCCAGGGCCAGCGGGGTACGGCACAAAGCCCGGATCAGGATTTGCGATGACAAAAGGCGTGTTAGCATCGGCGAAGCCGAAGCCTCCACGGTACGTCTCGCGCTCCTTAACGCTGGCACCCCGTGCACCTCCCGAAGGCGGCACGCTCGAGCCTTCGCTGCCATCCGCGTGATACTCGCTGCCTGCGCTGACATGGTTCTCGTTGCCAGTGCGAGCGCCGCCATGCTCGCTCGCAGCCACGCCTACGCCATAGGTGTCCATCATCGTTGGGTGGCCGCTGCTCCCGTAAAACGAAGAAGCACTGTACTGCGACATCGGTGGAGGCGACTGCGATTGTGGAGGAGGTGATGACGACTTGGACGGGTCGTACGACACGCCATTCACGACCATGCCCCGCGGAGATGTGCGCGGGTCGTACATGACGGGATAAGGAGTGAGAGTGGGGGCGCCTGGGGGTCCGTCGTCGTCGAGTTCTATGTTGGGCAACGTCCCGCCCGTATCGGTACGCATGACACGCACAGGGTCGAAATTACCATCGAACTCGGAATGGCGTCCGCGACCCCATTTGCGCCATGCGAAAAATAGAGCAGCTATGCAAGGCCAATTCAGCAACACATCGCGCGATGATAAGCCTGTGGATCGGCTCACCGAATAGTAACGCAAGTCCAGCGATGCCGCCGACAACCCCACCCACAATTGCTCCAGTATCTGAGCTAGAATGCCCCGAGGTACTTGTGCCGTTAGTGCTCGACCCCGCTACGTCCGCGGTAGTCGTGTATGATATGATCGTCGTTACCTCCACTGTCTGTCCATTACTAGCGGTAGATTGTGCAGTTGCGGTTGAAGTAGCTTCTGTAAACGACGGAAATGTGCGTGCCGAGAATTCGGACGACGAGGATGAAGAGAGCGACGTGGTCGAAGATACATTGCTGGATGAGCTCGATGAAATCGAATTACTTGCACCAGAGCTCAAAGCTTGACTGATGCTGGCGCTTTCGGATACAGAAGACGACGTCGCTGTTACAATTCATGTTGATAAACTTTCGTCGGATGATTGGGAAGTGCTCGCACCAAAAGTAAGCGCCTGAGAAGTGCTGGTCGCAGTCTGACTGGTAACGGTAGACGTGTCGGTCACAGATGCATCCGACGAGGTGACGGAAGAAGTCCCGGATGCCAGAGAGGTCGTGCTGGCTGTCGGGTCGCCATCCGACGAGACTGTCGACGAGGTCGTAGAAGAAACGTCTGAGAGTAACGTAATTCAGCTGAATATATTCAACGGACAGATTGTATGATCCAGTATATACCAGGGAAATTTGAAGTCGAGTTCGACATTCGTGAACAATTCCCATGGAAACTGAGCTGAGCTGCTCGTCGTGGTCAGCGAGCTCTCCTCAACATCTCAAGCATTCGCGACAAGATGTGACGAAAGCACAGCACAGCTCGGTGTCTATAGGGCCGATAGGTCGGCTCCGACTCAACTCATGGTTCGCATCAACACCGCGTACCGCGATTGCCCGTTTCATCCAAACTTCTATACTGAGGACAGAAAAATTCCTGCTACGGAATATCGACGAAACAGATCGAAAGCAACGTTAGCGGTGAGTGAAGTGGCTAATGAATATCCTTTCCTTTTCCATAATGGAAAGGTCTGAACAAAATAATACTTCAGTACCTCACAGAGAGCATAACGTTTCAGGCTTTTTTGCGGTCAAGACTAAGTATCTCTAAAACTTTCTTCGAAGGGTACTTAACTATCAAAAGGTTGCCGCATGTGGGATACTCTATTCGGATGTGACTACAGAGTCGTTGATTGCTGCATGATATGACTTCAATGCAGCAAGAATGATGAATATTACAATTCAAGGGCATGCGGGAGAACAAATAGAAACCACATGCACTTCCAAAGTTTTGGCAGAGTCGGCAACAAAGCATTCAAACTCAGCGAGAAAGGACAAGTAAACGAATCACCACCGATGGTTTCGAATATTACTTACAGCTCTTTGCAAAATAGATGGCAGTGGCTGCATCATGACATCAATTTTCACATCTTCCAACTCAATCTTCCAAAACACTCAATGGCTCGTAGCTCAGTAAATACTGCATGTAAATACATGTTTATATAGTCAATTCCAGTTGCTTTTTTGTGCTCTACATGCCTGTACAAAAATCAGATCAACCCGAGCTTTGGTTCAAAAGCCTCAGAAATGAGCATGTCCCCACCATATCTGCTGTATATCTCAAGAACCAGAGTAGCTATAGACACAAAAAGTCTACAGAATCATAGCTACGGACCTCTCGAACGATTTGCGAAAAAAATCATGTCAATAGCTTTTTTTTTTCACTGATGGTGCTGTGCGTCGCGTCCGATGCCCTTGATGCAGCCATCAATGTGAGCGGTTGTCGTCGGTTTTGTCTGAGTCTCTCACTGTTACCATGGCTGGCTGTGGTCGTCGTAAGGCTGCAAGGAAATGCAGTGCTATGGTTACATCTAATCCTGGGGCTCCCTCTCACAAAAAGAAAAAGACTCCTGTTCTCAAGGCTTTACTACCAGACAACCAGTCCAATCAGTTTGACTCTGGCACACCATTGGACTCAAATGCTGACCACTCAGATGAGCTCACCCCCCCGCTGAAAATCAAGACCAGTTGAAACCAAACAGGTTTCCCCCTAGCCATGGTAACGGTGAGAGACAAAACCGACGACGACCGCTCACGTTGATGGCTGCATCAAGGGCATCGGACGCAACGCACAGCACCATCAGTGAAAAAAAAAAAGCTATTGACATGATTTTTTTCGCAAATCGTTCGAGAGGTCCGTAGCTATGATTCTGTAGACTTTTTGTGTCTATAGCTACTCTGGTTCTTGAGATATACAGCAGATATGGTGGGGACATGCTCATTTCTGAGGCTGTTGAACCAAAGCTCGGATCGATCTGATTTTTGTACAGGCATGTAGAGCACAAAAAAGCAACTGGAATTGACTATATAAACATGTATTTACATGCAGTATTTACTGAGCTACGAGCCATTGAGTGTTTTGGAAGATTGAGTTGGAAGATGTGAAAATTGATGTCATGATGCGGCCACTGCCAACTATTTTGCAAAGAGCTGTAACCGAATCTGAATGAACATCCCAAACACCAGCATTGATCTTACAATCGATTTCGTGAACATCGTACACATGCAAGCATGGCACAATTGCGGCAACGCTGTCAAATAGGACCACACATTCATAAGTTGATCGGTTGACACCTAGAACTGCATCTACTCACCAGTAAATACTGTGGCAGCACGTGTGTACAATTCTCGCATTGGCCGCCGCCATGGCGGTACACCCATCTGTGATTTCCAAACCCGCAATCGTGGTTGACGCGTAACTGCGTGGTGCGTTGAGCCAGCCGTTGTTGAAAGACAGCAGGCATCCTCTGAGCTGCATCACGGCCGAGCTCGTTCTCGACGCGCTGCTGTGCTGTGTCGTATAGCCGAACCTCTTCCCACTGGGGACACCCGCACGTCTTCCATCTGGACGCACACACATAGCAAAACTCCGCGCGGCATCGGCAGGTCATGTGGTAGCAGCCTTGTGTCAGCTCGACAAGGGCATGGCAATTAGGGCACGTCTGCCATTTTTCTTGCGCGGCAAGCGCACGTACAAGTGCCTCGTTCTGGTCATCAAGACATGGGCCTCCCGGGTGCGCATTACGCTTGCATGTCGGGCAGACGAATTGGCCGCAGGTGCTGCATGGTACGTTGTCCGTCTTGCCACGGTTGGAGCCGAGAAACGCAGCGCAGGACGGGCGAGAGCAGTACAAGCGATTGGTAGGTGGCGTGGCGAACTCGAGAGATTTGGTTTCGTAGCGAGACCGGAGAGTCCTATCCAAGAGGCTCACGACTTCGAGAACGGAGAATGCTTGGTTATCGCATCGCAGAGGGAAAAGCGTTTCATCAGTCAGGCACGCAGTGACGAGTCCCCCGAGGCAGTCGCGGCACCAGAAATGACCACAAATACCGCGAATAAACTGCGAGTTGTTGCTGAGAGCATCCTGACAACTGACGCACTCAGAGCCCGCAGGCACACTGCAGAACGATCATCGATGATTAAGAGTACGAAATATTCACAAAATAAACAAACACACGTGACTCTGGGTTTTTGAATAATGGGAAGAGGCTGCACGGATTTGTCGTGGGAAGAACGTGCAACCAAGGATACGGCGCTTGATCTACGAGAGATATCTGAAGGCAGCCTTGACTGCAGGTCAAAAAAGCGTCCCGAAATACGTCCGCACCCAAACGTACCTATCTAGGTCGAAACCCATCTCTACCTGCGTTTGCGCGTTCGTCTTCACAGGGAGGTGTTGACCACGAGACAGCGCTTCCGCACAAATGTGGTCATCGTGCTCAGCCTGATCCAAGATCGACAACGCGGTGAGCATCGGTTGGTCGGCTTCCAACGCGCTGTCGATACTTTGAGCCAGGCGTAGATCAGCAATGAACTGCAGATCCTCATTGTAGAGACGTGCGGCGCAAGCGAGCGCTAGTTGCTCGTCGGTTGGGGTTTGATCCTCACGGGCCTTGCCTTTCTTGGCGGCCTTCGCCTCGACCTCGGCGATGTCATCAAGAGCCAGCTGCACGATGAGCTCGAGGATGCCGTCGTCGCCCACCGTGTCCATGGTTGACAGGCAAAGGTCGAGAAAGAAAGAGGGGAATGCTGCAGATTATAGGCAGGAGGATAATGCGATTCTCAGGGCCCAGACAAGGTTTGGTAGCCAATCTGAATGGCCTTAATACATTGCTTAGCCTCAGACACGAGCTAAGGTTCTCAGGACATTTCTTAACGACGTAAAGTCGGAAAGAACTAATTGCAGGACGGGAGATTCCAACAGACAGGACTCAATACAAAACAACAGCAGTGTGATTTGAACCTACCTACGAAGTCGCTTCCGTCGGGGGTCGAAATAACCATGCAACTGACGGGCCGTAATCAATAGCTAGGCATTTGAAGATGAATTGACCTCAACCGAAACGCAGGTGACATCCAACCATGTTGGAGAATCCAGGACAGGACAAAATTCGAGTCTGACCGAGGTCGTTCATGGATGAGCTCCACACTGAGACGAGTGAATCGTGTCAATCATCAAAATCGGAGTAAAAGAAAGCACGTACCATGCATCTGGCAATACCTTATGTCCAACGACAGCATTGACGAGGGTATCATCGCGAGGAGGAACGATTGGACGCAGGACGAAAAATGCAGAAATGAGACGCAATATCATATTACCAAGTGGAAACAATGATCTTGAGACAAATGTATATTTACAGGCTCGAAAGGGTGAGGGGCATGAATGCAATCTATGAGTACGACGAGAAGGATGAAGATAGGATTTATTCATGAAATAACGTGGAAATCTATTGCAGAAAAAATATATATAAGCGAAAAGGAATCAATTCAACGAATAGTTGGATAACAATACAAATGTGTTTGCGAGAGAAATGGAGAAACCACGCGAGCAAAATGTCCAGAGGCGGAAGCAGAGAAGAAATCTAGGGTATGGACGATCTCAAAAAGACTGAGAATAGCATAAGCGGGCTTCACGTGACCACGGGATGCGAGGCGCGTTTCGGCCGCACAATGGTCCTAACCAACGGTGAGATAACCGACTTGGAAGGAACACAAAGTGCAACGCACTTTACCGCCCTGCTGATGGTTCGTATACGCCGCCAAAGAAGATCGCGAGCGGAGGTGGGCGGCGTAGCAGGCTTTAAGAAGCCGCAATGCGAAACGTTGGACAGGGTGTCCGAGAAGCCAGCGGAAGACAGATTTGACAGCCCATCGGACGAAGACGTGCTTGCGATATCGTCCTTCAAATCTGTAACTTGTTTGACTTGAGAAAATGGGCAAAAGAAAAATAAGCGAATGATGAATAGGCGGTCCGAGTCCGACCACCCAGAACACGCGTACGTATGAAGACAGGCGAAGACATTGCGCAGACACGCACCGTTAAATTCGACTACGGCCATCACTGAAACACGCAGGGGTGAAGGTGGTTTCTTGCGCACGGCTTGGGACCTGCGCCGCTCAAATGGCAAGCCTGGATGCATAGCTATTCCCTCTGGCATATCATTACTGTGTCGTCGTCGTCGTCGCCGCCGCCGCCTGGCCATATGTCGTTCGTCATTAAAAACGTGCGGTGCAATCTCAAAGATGACATCTCGAGAGGAGAGACGAAAACTAGCTATTGAAGGTGTAGTTGAGGATGGAGGGGAATTTTGCTTTCTGACGATAGCAGAGGATTGGCTTGGCACGACTTCGATATCGCCTTTCTGGTCATGAGGCGTGCACGTCTCTCGTACGCCAGTCGTGGCTTGGGGCATCTTCAAAGTGAAGGGTACGGGAGGTCGTGAATGAAGAAAGCGAACAAAAAGGAAATGAAATTCGGCTACTCGAAAATGCGTGGCATGATGTTCATGACGGTCGTCGACAGCGAGCTACGATGACAATAGCGTAGTAGCTGGTATCAAGCTAGAATAGTTACCGATATCTGACGTACCGATTCCAGCTCGATTTATCTCATTTCATGGTTTGTTTATATATTGCAGCATTCTTTGGTAAAATAGCGTAATAGTACTCCGTAGCGCGTACATCTCCTCCTGTTATGCGATATCCCGTTAGTCAAGATCCACTTTCTCATTTGAAAATGCAGCCACAGGTCTTCGTTCCCAACTCGAGCGCATAAGATACTGTGTCATATACTCTAGCCGATATCGCAAAGATCAATCATCATCTTTTCTAGATTTCACCACGTCTTCGGGCTGAGTTTCCAAGGCGTCAGTGAACATGAACAGAAAGAATTCGAGGATAAGCAACGAACCCGAAGGTTTGACCAGGAGCAAGTTCCTTCACTGGCGTCCCTTTCCCATCTGCACCTGTAAATGGCACCTAAAAAGGGAGTTCAAAGATGCTACACGTCGTAACCGAAGGGAAAGAAGGCATACAGTGTTGCCCCACCAAGCTAAAACATTGTTCTCTCCGATCTTTGAGAGATGATCAGACTACGAAGATACAAGTTGCATTGTACCATATAACTTGCCTTCCCATTTTTCGGTAGTTGTAGTCTGCCAGGTAGTGGTCAGCAATGGAATCATGGAGTACATGGAGCGATACCCACGTGAAGTAGACAAGAAGAATCCCCACGGCAACCCCTGAGTCCAGTGCTGCAGATACAACGTCTTCCGAAGAGCATCCGAGTCAAAAACCCGGCCTGGTTTGCATAAAATAATCGTGAGACATACAGTTATATTTCCTCCACCAGGAGAAGTGTCGTCTTGAAGCCAACTTTGAGATTTATTTGTATGGCAAAATTGCCAAACTTACTTTCTTATGACATGTTGGAAGAGGAACGAAACTAGGCTGAAAGGCAAAACTTTTCAGTGAATATGGCAACGACCGGTGAGGAGCAACCTACGCAAATGGCACGTAATTTAACGCCGTCGCTGGTGGTATGAACGTGTTGCTATCAAACAACACAGGGCTGGGAGATGTAGATGAACACCTTGATCGACCGAGCCTTCAAGTCGTACTCACAAACTGCACAAGATAAGTACTTTAACGGGGACAGATTGTAAACATGAAGGAGACGCACTTTATGTACTTAAGCAGGCTGTTCGGATACTTCTTGCCGACGAGATAAGGAATGAATGGCGCTACGGCACCAATCAGGAAGAAGAACATCAACGCTACAATGCACCAGGTCATAACACTTGATAGCGACGACGCAGCCGGCGTGCTTACGACTGCGGAGGAAATAAGGTATAAGAGCGGCGCAAAAAAAGACAAATCCGTACTCACTAATATGTGTAACCCTTGGAAAGCTGAAGGCCAGGACCGACGACTCCTGGCGGAAATATTCAGTATTCAAGATTCGCAGGAACAAATTTGTGTGTATTTACCCCACTGGAAGTGTTTGGCACGAACACGTCAGAAGGAAATAAATAAAGAACAGAAGAGCAAACGTACAACGATACTGGCTGTGCCGAAAACTTGCGTGCCTGGACAAATGAATCTTTACATTAGAAATAATAATATCAGTTAGATGGTAAGAGGTGTATAATGAGACTCGGCGAACCCGTCGGATTGATTGCTATTACATAGATCGCTGGAAATGGTCTTCAGATGAAAAATTAGTGTGAGTAGTCCTTGACTCACGGAATAGTCGAGAACATGAGCTCCTGTACGGCGAGCTGTACCGTGCCAGCTATAGCAGTAGCAAAAACCTGGTGGAAGACCTTTTAGGCCAGTGTGCCGAGATCCAGTTTGCGAAACTAGCCTGAGCACAGAACATGGGTCGCTGAGGAATCTAGACGAAGGTCGAGGTGGATATGGGTATAGAACACTACAACATATGGCGCGCACTTTCATGTAATGCCCCAACTTGAAGTCGGATGAAAAAGTTAAGGCTTGCGCCATTGTCTAGAGTGTTAGGAATTAGAAAAGCTGCGGAAACTGCACCGGTGGAGTACGTACATTGTACCCTGCCGAGGATACATATAAACCAGGTTGCCAAAGAGCTATTAGCGTAAATTAAAAAAAAAAAATACAAGCTAACCCCATGTCTTGAACATCATCATCGCAATTGGTTTACCGGGAAGCACGTATCTAGACCACGTGAGGTGAAGCTAAGTTATCCCGATCAAGGGTAAGCAGCGGTGAGAAAACTTACCCGATGACCAGCTCTGCAATCACGCCGATGCCAATCTGCCAGTTTGTAATGGCTTGGAGCATCCCGACAGGTATGACACAAAAGAATGCTGAGTTGAAGCGAACAAGAAACGTTCAGCCATACGTTCAAGGCGAAAGTAGATGTCCTCACCGAGAGCCAAGGCGAGCAGAAATCCCCAAACTGGGAATTCCCTAATTAAGAAGTTGCAGATAAACAATTCATGACACGCAGGAATTCGGCGGCTCACGTAGGCCACAGTTCGATAGAAATGACTCCGCACGCGAACATAAACGAGAAGATACAAACATACCACCATGTCGGCACTGCAGTGAGATGGTTTTGGAGACCATGGATGTTTACGGCAACGAAATAACGGACCTTGCTGTATATGTAATATCGGAGGACAGCCGATAATCCAGGGACGGCGGCAAAGACGTCAGAGTAAGGTAAAATTAATCAAATTAACCAACGTACGGGATAGCGCGCCATTAACCGTGCGTGTACGTCGGGCTGTTCATGGAGCGAGCGGCGGCACTGAATCCACAATTGCTGGCGGAAGTAAATAAATGTATGGACGATAGTTGACGTGATTGCGGCAAAGCACATGCTGGACAGATGTTTAACCAGGTTTGCAGCAAGTAAGAATACTTGCGACAGAGAATATACTCACCAGTATGACATTGCAAACGTCGTACTGTCATGCAGTGAATGTCAGAGCACGCACGATGATCGGCATTGACACACGGAAGAAATCCAAGGAGCGAGGAAATCAACACTCACGAGAGAAACAAGGGGCTGTAAGCATGGTACGCATCCAAATCAATGGTGTCCTGCTCGTTCAGGATACGCGTAAGATTGTATGCTTGCCCACGGTTATCATACGAAATCCGCGAAAGGATCCTTCAGATGGTTCAGTTAACGGATTGAAATTAAGATATGACCACGGTGACCACCGAGAACAGGAACGAGGGACAAAATCGCATGGGATTAGATAACGGGCACGAGGGAGCAGACAAACGCAAAATAGACTCACGGCATGTATTCTCCATACCACACGTTCGAGAACTATGTGTGCCGTCAGGTGGAAATCTCGAAACAAAAGAATACAGACATGAATGATAGGTGTAACTATCCCTGTGTGCAACGTCCACAATGATTTCATGTACTGCTCAAAATAAGCATCACTCACAGTAAAAGAGCACAAAACCGATAATGGTGTTCGCGGTGGCCCACCCTGCGAAAATGTGAGCGAATCACGATCATGTACCCGCACTATGATGGTGTGAAGCGCAAAGCTCACAAGGAGTGGCGAGAGGTGACGCGACGTATCTGCAGCCGTCCGGAAACGACGTCGATGATACGATTTCATCACGTGAATGCAATTGCGAACGAAAAAGATGGTTACATGTGCGCGTTGCCAATTCGCAAGAATTCGCGATAATCAAGACAACCGCGTGGAAAATGGATGTGAGCGGTCCGCTATGCAAAATGTGTCAAAAGCGACATACGCTATCTGTGCCCAGTCGAATGTCAGAACAGACATTCCCTGCACAATTGATTTGCCGGGGGGAACAAAGTCATCGTCAGGCCAACGAACGGTCGCGGGAGATCCACCATTAAATCAAAGGGACCGGGACGATAAGAAAACGCGGCGTGTGAACATTGAAACGTACCAGTCCTCCGACATATCTTGTGATTAGATGAGGAGGATGAGCTGACTAAACCACGTTCTCGTCGACATCAGGACGCACCCAAACAAAGACGCAATAACTACGCGAAACATTAGTCTACTCATGCACGCGGTTGTCACAGCTATGGCGCACCTGGGTCCTCAGGCTTGATCCATGTCACCCATGAAAAATACGAGAGCGCCTGGACTATCAGAGAAAAAAATGTCAGAGCAAGTAGTCGAAGGCGGCCTATATGCTTACACAGATAACCTGGTACATAATCTGCATAAAAATTAGCGACACAAAGTGGCAATGAAGTTGGCGGACAACCCTTACACCAAAGTGCGGATGCTGCAAATACACAACAAAAGAGGCGTCCGCGAGAGATACCGCCACGTTCCCCCATGCCAGTGTACTGTTGCGAATGCAGCGTGTTGAAAAGTGCACAGGTAACGAGATTGGAGGGCCAGATCATTGACGGCGGTTGCACGAGGAAGCGCCGGCATATGCCACCAATCGAGAAGCCGATGAGTTGCGTACTCATGATGAGAAACCATTGGTAGCTGAAATTGTACACTTGGTGGTAGTATAACCGCTGTACGGCGATGACGTCCTGCAAAAGTTTGGTGAGCAAACCAGACGGTATAGTACTATTGCAGCTGATTCACCATGGCATATGCTGAGCCGGCGCCGACAGTAGACTACGGGGAATCAATGGCGCGCTTCACAAACATCGGGGCATCGCAACGTACCATGATGGTCACCAAAACATGCTCCTTGACCGAAAATGGCCCTGTCGCATCCTCGTCAGTGATCTGCAGCCACGGGTGGGGCGAGCATTTCACCTGGGTTCAACGGTTGCCCAAATATTTTCCAGTGCGGCATGATGATCGCCAACGCGCGACCCATCGGAAAGGATATTAGCTGCGTAACCATGCCTGCTGCATTGTCAGTGACATCCCACATGCAAAGGCTCGACATGCACCTGTTATCTGTACAGAAGGATATCGAAAATAGAACAACTGATTTAGGCCAGAAACTACGCCAGCAAAGATAAGACCAAGAATCCAAGCGCGTATCGTCTGTCGGCTGGTGTCAGGATTAGCGGGAAAGTACAGGGCATCCAAAACATACGGAAACAGGCATGTCGGGGTCATCATAGTTAGCCACGGCGGAACGGACCTGGAAAATAAATGACTTTATGAGGAGTATCAAAACGAGGAAGCGCACCTCGGGGTATGGACTCTCGTCTTGCGCCACCATAATCCTCTCCCGGTCGAGATTGGGATCGTCGAACTGAGCACCGGTGATCTCCTGCGCAAAGGGACATTATGATTGAGCCGCTTGACTTGAAAGTGGCACGCGGCACTTACGGCTATGTAATCCACTATGGCAGGGCGGTCTGAACGCATCGAGGACCATGATCAGAGAGGGGGCGCACCTTCCGTCTGTGTGCGGCTGAAGTCCATGTACTTTTCCTCGTCGACCACGGACGACATGAGGAGATGGCGGGAGAGGATGACATGTTGGGGTCGTTCTGACGAGCTACGCATCTGCTGCAAGCCGTCCATAGCGCCGTCCAAGTGAAAACTAGCAGCGCATGGGCTCGTAACCTATACATAACTTATAAGCAGTACAAATATATTGTGGGCTGCCTTCCCGCGATGGAGAGGCTCGCTTGATAAGATGTATACCACATGCATTGCAGCTCAGACCACATCGTGCAGATGGAAGAAGACAACGATTGAAATAAAAAAATAAAAACAGCGAACTATCTCTTCCAACAGCATTGCCCCCTGATAGGCCTGATATCGCGAGACCATTAAAATAGTCAATAGCATCAGCTTCTCACCGAGTTCCGGTGGTGGAGACACCCGACGGCGTGTCAGATCGAATAGCAAACAAAATACACACTACCAGCAAGCATCGATTGGCCGCGACACACCGACGATGAGTTAATGAACGTAGCACGTTGGGGAACATCTGGCTTTCCAGCACTACCGAATTTATGAACAGTTTTGTTTTGTTGCGATAGCACGTGCCGCGATCGGACGGCATGACGAGTTTGAAAGAAAAAGCAAATGAGACAAGCAAAAAAAAAAACAAGACGAGCCCGATCGAGCGACAAGAACTTCAGTTGCAACTGAGAATGAGAAAAAACGAGAGGAAGTACCTTGCAATTGCAAGCTTGACTCAGACTCCGATCAGAGTCAAAATCCGCGCGGCGCGCGCGTCAAGACTCAAGCAGACCCGTGATCGTCACACATACATATCACATGATTGGCCATAACTACTAGCTAGATTTCTGTATCATATATGGAGTCCACTATAAATCCTACCACCCCGACTTCTCGCTGGGGATGAACGTGAACCCTCGCCACTGCGCTTAGCTGCTCGCGCGTCTCCGGAATAAAGCTTCGTTGAACTGCTCACCGCGTGTGGGATGTTCATGCGTCCGTGTGGTCGTAAATAACTTTCGCCGATGCAGGCATACAACAAAACTAATCAAACGAAAGGATATCCATGAACGAGACAGCACCAAGAATCCATTGCCAAATGAATATCATACTCCATTCCGTCAGGTGCTACGGGGCGGTCAGTACACGATCTCCTGCTCCCGCTTTTTTGTTGTACTCTATCATTTGTATAGCGCTGCAGGTAAGGCGGGTTCCAAGGTGCGCGGCCGGCCATGTACCTGTACAACCGGCCTTCAAGCTTCAAGCTTCAACGCTGAGCGTCTACAGTGCGTGTAAGAAGGCTTTCTGGGTAAAGCGTTAGGCGTGCGTTGTCCCCAAGTGGGGAATCTATTCGAGCTGTGAGGGAAGAGAGATCAACGCGGGTACCGTATGGCCCTTGGCACCACAAAAGGGACGTCGTGCGGGAATTGTCGTAAAGACAGAAAGGTCTCGAGGATGTGGACCGGCTTAAGAACCGAGCTGCTGCATTCGAGCAGTTCGCCAGACAAGCGAACTCGATCGTAGACAATTGAAAGTAAGTATTACTGCTGTTTCCACAACACGACATGGTTTAGGTCGTTACGACGGAATGCTGGGGACGACCGAATCTGCAATGAAGTGCATCACCCTTTTCAGTAACTTTTTTTATTTCAAGGTATGTGACAAACGTTACTTGCCACTCCACAATGAAGAGCTCAAAGCCCTAGACTGGAAAGTAACACCCAAAGCTCCAGCTCCAGCGGGCGCCACCTGATTGAATACAGAGACAGTACTGCGTTTGCAATTCTTGCGCTGTTCATAATGCGAGGATCAGCTGTCCGTCTCTATTTCCTTCGATTTGATCCTACGAGCGTGCATCGAAGGTCCCAAGCACCCAATTTGTGCTGGAGACTGGAGCGTCCTTGACGTTAGATACCGAATCAACGCGGGAGCTACACAGCTGGACGTTCGCAGGATGTATAGATCAATTTGAGAATTGGATGTGTCGATCAATCCGGATTAAGAGTTTTCCATCAACCATTTGGTGGTATCCCTATTTCAATCCTAACTGATGTCTTCCCCAAGTTGTAACTTGTCGTAGCCATGAAATACAGTCTCTTGGTTGTCACTTTCAACGCTGGGCGTGCTTTTGGATTCCGCACGGTCATGTGAGGCTTTAATGTGACAGTTCCGAATCCAAAACCCGTGGGTGGCGGCCTTTGAGCGCGCGGCATTCGAGCGCTTGAACTAAAAAATCTGAGTGTTCCTTTGTATCCCTCTCGTTGCTCCAAAGAGAATGTCTGAGGAAGAGTTCTGGCAACAGAGCTCGACAGGCTCCTGGGAGTGCACGCTCTGTCACGTCTACATCTCCCAGGCTAAACACCGTAAGAGACATGTCGAACGACGAAGCGTCCCGTCTGCACAAGACCATGCTTGAGTCTATTGACTTAAATACATCATTTATATTTTTGTAGTCTCTGTGTTAAATAAGTCTATACTTATAATTTTTGTCTCCGAACACATTGAGTCACGTGGTCGCGTTCTGATTCTGGCAACTGGATGTTCTTCACACATCCAAATTAAGGCTTCAAATTGTGTTGTATTTGTCCTTTTGTATCTTTTGTATATTGCTGTACAGTCCTTTTCCTTAGGCAAATCAATGTGGCACTCCATGTGGTGTTGATACATCGAAGGCCGGAGGCGATCTTGAGCATTGAGTCACGTGATCGCGTAACTCGGTTGAACACTGAAGTTTTCTTTTTTCCCGCACAGGCTGTCTTCTGCCTCGTTCATTGATTTTTTTGTACTACCACATTCGCGTCAGTGTAATTCTCAATGCTTTATTCGCCTTTTTTGCGAACGGACAACGCACAGGAGGCCTAGCTTTTCTCACGGCGACTGGATAGGTCTTTGCTCCTCATCTGATTTCCGGTGGCTCGCCGCAGTCCTGGTTCCTTATCTTGGCAATTTGTCTGTTGTGAGCACCTGTCTCTTTCACTCTGCACCAGCGCACCACAAAAGCTCAAACCTGAAGGCCTGATGTGTTGCTGTACTTGTTTGTTATCTTGGCAATTGTCTGTTGTGACTGTGTGTCGCTTTCACTCTGCGCCGGTGCTCCACAAAATTTGCTGTACTCGTTCGTTATCTTGGTGTGGTCAGCTCTCAAACTCCACTATATCAGTATGCTCTGCTACGACTCCCGTCTGAAGATGCCAAGAAACAACATTCGCCGGGTAGTTGTCGGACGCTGAGCTGATTCCTGTGCTAGGTTTCTGGTCTGGCCTCTCGTTGAATGTGCTATCTGCAAGTGAGCCGCCCCGGGAAGTAGGCCATACAAAATGAAGAATTGCTTGTCTGGTCTCAACCTACTACTCTGCCTGCACCCTCTGCCTGCACCCTCCGCCACATAATGCTCGAAGCCACCCCAGCCGCTCTGCGCTTCTTCTACTTCCCCACCTCCCTCTGTCTCGTTTCGACATGCCGTCATTCCGTCATTCATGCGGTCGTAGACATTTGCAAGCAACCATGTGACCCACTCGCCTTGTCGCGCATCGCACCGACGCTCTGGCGCTTCTTCTGCTTCCCCGCCTCCCTCTGTCTCATTTCGCCATGCCGTCATTCGTTCCGTCGTAGATGTTTGCAAGCAACCGTGTGGTCCACTCGCCTTGTCGTGCATCGCACCGATGCTCTGGCGTCGCTTCTACTTCCCCATCTCCCTCTGTCTCGTTTCGCCATGCCCGTCATTCGTGCGGTCGTAGACGCTTGCAAGCAACCGTGCGGCCCACTCACCTTGTCGCACACTGCACCGACTGCCCGTCCATCACCCGGTGCTGGTGAGTCTTCATCGCCTCAACACTCACCAAGTTCAAGCTCGAGCAGCGTCGGTACCGAAGCTGAGTGCAAGCCCCAAGCTTGGATCATCGGCGCGGGCTGTCAATGACGACGAGGTGGTGATGCCGTTCAGTGCTGGTAGCCGCCACAATACCGGGAATTGGGTTCGTTTTCGTGTATATGTTTTTCTATTTATATGTCTTTCCATGTATATGATCTAATTACAGTAATAACAAATATATATTTATTATTCATATATCATATGGAAATGCCTGATTGGTACAATAATACAACTCGTGATTTAGGTCACGGGATTCATGTTATGCGGATATATTCAAATGGACAATGACTGCCACAATCAATTAGCCCCAACAAGTGGTGACCCTAAGGGGCCTGAACGGCTGATTTCCACAGAATGATTGACTGTCACCATCAAGCTGTCAAAATTGGTCGTGACAACCTAGAATCTGCCAGCTGTGTAGTCCCTGGAACGTTGAAATACCGCCTTGATTATCGCGATCGCAGGAACGCCAGCACACCACAAAATCCGAAATCCTACAGTCGATTGTCAATGTAAGTATTGAAGCAACGGTTTAACCCCCGATCGATCTGCAGTCTATCCTGTGGCTTATCAGATCTTCAGACTTCATCTAATCTCGAAGTCATGCCCTCGGCTCTTGTGACAATTGGAGCGATCCACACGTGTTATACACGTTGTTGTCCTTCACGCCACAAAGGCCAGACACCCAATCCCGTGGCTTGTTCAACATTCTCTCCATTACCATGACGTCTGGCGTTTCTTGAACAATAAAATTCATCACAACAGCATGACGCCGATGTCCCAGTTTCCTTTCCCCTCCATGAATCCACCCCCAGGAACAGGCTACGAGTGCGTCACAGTATAATGTCCTCTTAGGCTCTCGCTCATAACCTGCCACAGAGTGCCGATGCAAGCGTCTACCAACGCGATCAATGGAGAGCTCCGGCTGGAGACTGTCCCATCGCGGCCGCGCCGCAAGTCGAAGGAGAAAGAAACGCGTATCCGCTCTTCCTCGCGATATGGCAATCGTGCTGCCAGCAAAGACCTTCTCGACGATCTAGAAGCCCAGCTCTCCGGTCAATATCGCTCAAGTTCTCGACGACAAACATTGAACGAAGTCTTTGCCACCCTGCGCGAGCGCATGCTACAAGACGCGTCGCGTCTCAGAGACCTCGAGTTCCGTGTTGAAATGCTCCAGACGACGAATCTGCGTCAAACGAACACGATCTCTCAGTACGAGGAGGAGCTCCGCAAGGTCAGGAACGATCTAACCGTGACGAAGTGCCTGCTCACCGAGAAGGAAGTCCAAGTGACGCGCGCTTACGACCTCGTTGACTTGATGAAGCGCGAGCTTGCTGAGGACAAGGAGCAGGCGGCACGGTATCGAGATCAAATCCGGCAGCTATCTACAGAGGCGCTCATGGCGAAGGGGCATAGCACCGGCTTCTCAGAAGGCTACGATACCGGAAAGCTTGCTGCTGCTGACTACTACACCTTCGTTAAGACATTGACACGCCAAGCACAGCAGAGGGTACGCAGACGGAGTGGGAGCGTCAATACAACCACGCGTAGGTCAGTATAATGTGTCGTTTTTTTTTGCTTCTATCTCGTCTTACTTTTGTTCAGATATGAGAAACCCTTCTTTGTGTCAGACTCCCAAAGACCAAAGACGACAGCCCCTGGACAAGATTCAATGCGTCACGCTTCGTTATCTACCGATCTCAGCCCTGCTTCTGCTGTTCCAGCTCCCTTACACACAATGACCACGTCCGTAGGTCCACACTTAGCTGGTGCCGTTATTGTTGCACCTCGTCCGCGTTCCAAATCTCAGAATGTAACGCAGGTCGCCAGTCCAGGTGGTGTTGCGATCAGGCCCGTGCCTTTCGCCTTGGCCGTGTCGCCTATGAAGTCACCTATTCCGCGAATCACCTCTCGGTTTGTAGCCCCACCAGGTACATCCTCTCTACCTGTCGCCCCATCGACTCCACCAGTCGCGCCACAGGTGCTGCCAGTGCGTCCTGTATACACTCATCTATCTACTACTCCGCACGGCTATTCTGAACCTGTCATACCTTCCATCATAGCGGCCCCAGTGTCGCGCACCAAGCATACCAGACCCCCGCTGTCTGCTGCGACAATGGCCGCACCTTCAGCGACTCAGGCTCCAGTACGACCGCATTCTCCGTCTGTAATATCGCGCGGATCCACACGCTTGTCCGAGATGGACCTCCTCCGCGATCCTACAGAACAGCGCCCCTCCGGTTTCTCAAAGTGCAATCTCAGAATGCCTACGCAAAGCGGGGCAGAAAGTGTGGCACCAAGCTCGCCGGAGTCTGAGCTGTCGGCGCTTCCGGAAAATGACGAACACGCTTATGACCCGACTGGTGTTGATGAGTGGCGGCACTCCACATCAACGGGGCGTGACAATCAGTCTGTGCGGTGTATTCTTGTTTATGCGAAAGATGTAACTCTGATTCGTCGACTCTAGATCTCCTCAGAAAGCTCGTCGTCTACCGCATCGACACCACGATCGCCTACGTCAACTCCACGGACGACACCAGCTACTATGGCGACAAGTGGTGTTTTACGCGAGGGCCCTCCATCTGACAGGGAGCACCCATCGCAACAGCACCCTTCCGGGGATCAGCATTACATGTTGCTGGACCGACCTGGGTCTCAGCAGAATGTCGTACCCAGAAGGCCGACCACAGGGCGGAAAGGCACTGGTGGGGGGATGTGTTCAAGACGCAAACCTTCAAGCTGGTTGCGCGACCACTTCCATCGTGATTCAATCCCTGATGCTCCGGACATCAATATCGAGCCTCCAGTAAGTTCCACCATCAGTTCGCCTCGCCATTTCGCAGCACATTGCTGAACGCTCCCGATCTCTAGTCTCAGTCTGTGACCAGTTCATCCTCCTCCTCGAAATTTGACCCCGCACTATTGAGCGAGGAGGCCGCCGCACAGCCGCTACCGGACACGATCGTTCAAGAGTTTGTCGACGCCGTACAAATGCAATCTACTCCATGGTCTGGTGTACCTTTTCACAGTGCCACTCCTCAGCAATCTCCCGTGCCCGCTAATATCATGAATCTTCCCGACAGCCAGCTACCCTGGAGCTTTGTTCCTCAGATGCAGAGCCCCGCCTACCGGCCGCTATAGCCTAAGCTCCTCTGTCATCGATCAGTGGTATTGTTTTCCGTCCTATTCATACATTCGAAACGGCTATCCATGAACAGAACGTTTTTACGGAGTTCTCGCTGGGCCATTCACATGTAGTTTCGTCCATTCCCATTTTGACATTTTCTGCGTATCGATGCACTTCATCTTCGGCCGCTCACCGTTCGGCGTAGCCAAGACAAATGATCATCAGTGCTTTGAGTTCATGTGATGCTGTGGCGAGCGATACACTCTGCAGCTTGTAAATCGCTTTCGATGGATTGCTGTCGACGCATGCGAAACACAACAGCACATTTACTATTAATGCAATTATCGACGGACTGGAGGGGTGTTTTAGATGAACGAGCCATACGATTTTCACGGCTCCCCTTTGCTATCATATGATCGTAGAATATCCATTGTGTTATTCGCATTCGTATCCTGCACACCACCACCACCACCATCAGAAAAGTAACCACCGTGGAAGACAAATATACCAACAGATCTAAACACATTCGTCGTCGTCTCCACATTGATTCGGAAAGTGTTCTAGACAGGCAAATTCCAGCTTGAACAGAATTGCAAGGAGTAAAAAAAAAGGCGACGGACGGAGCGTGTGCCGTTACGGCTGCTGCAACTTCGGGCGGATAACTGTATATCTTCTACATCGCTTAGTGTGGTATTATTCATACCACGAATGTAGTCGCGAGCGTTGAGGTTGACCAGAAGGCAGTTCGTGTAAACTAACTCGAAAGGTCAACGTGCGGCTCTACTTGCACAGTCGTCAGGATAGTTAATCACGTACAGCGGCCCACTTGGTTCAACATTTAACGTCAGATTTACACTGTTCACAGGGAACATTTGGTTTTTCAAACTCACAGAATGCGTTAAACAGCGCGTAAATCAAAGTGTTGGGATTTGTGTTTGCCTGAAAGATTTCAAGCCGTGAGAAGCGAAACGGAACAACACAAGTTGGTTGCGTACCGTTATTGCGGATAGGAGTGCGGATAATGCAGTGGGAAGACCTAGGCAGTGCATTAGCGAGGAGCGAGAAATCTCATCCCATGTTCGACACGTACCAGTGCCGAATGTGAAGATTATCTATAAACGTCATCAGAATAATACGAATGCTCAGAGTCGAGTATCGATTGCGATTACGCACTAGACGGTTGAGGAGATCCGTCGAGCGCTGGAACCCTGTCTTTGAAATCTGTAGGAGATATATCATGACTGCAGAGATCGCAATGTCGGTAACGGCAGTCAAGGTGTTCGTAACGGTAAGCAAGTGCTGTAGAATATAGGTATGGAGCATTACAACGGCGAAGACCACAAAGGCTACCTGTAATTCGATGAGCTGGTTAAAGTAGTCCTTGCGGGTTCTGCATCGTCATGAGATGGGGACAATAAGGGATACAGATGGAGCGCACGCTATGATCGTGTAGGCTGTCATAGTCCTCAGTGAGCGCCGATGAGAGAATTGGACAGTATACTCACCGAGCCATGTTCCTGCAGTGATCAGAGTATTCATATTGATTTTGAGCTCAACGATAGAGACATGTATGTTTACCGTTCGCACCGCAGCTTAGAAGGGACTGAAGGTACACTCAGTCAGGGGAGAAAATCCCAGGGAAGAGACACGTACTAGGACTCCCGTCAGCAGTCGAGCATATGGAATTTGATTGCTTCGCAGAACTAGATACCTGGTCTGAAAAGAAAGAGGAGCCGTGAAGAAAATCCTTACTCATGTAAATCCTCCAGCAATAGAAACTAGGAAACTCATGAAAAGTCTGATCATTTGACAAACATGCCGCGTACTGCTGAGTGAACAAGGCAATGAAGCATGTGAAAGTTAGCTGGACTTCGTCAAGAGGGTACCTTGACATATGTCAGAAAACGTCTCGATGACTTGAGCGCACGTACTGTATCAAATGTCCAGCTTGCAAGGCTTCGAAGATCACGGCGAGATCTATCACATAGCTTAATGAAAATAATGGACTTGAAGGCAGCAATCATCGTGCCTGTAACAAAATAGCGATAACCGAGGACTGCACGAACTGTAAGCATACGAGCGAAGTGCCTTTCCCATTGCATACCAAATACCATGACCACTTGAATGGTGTCGAGGATGAACACGACTGTCACCTTAAATGGGCCGTAAGTTGTCTTTCTACAGCACGTAAAGGCTTACGAACCAGCAGTTTGATGATAATATGGTCCTTCTTCACATACGTACTATAGTAGAACCAAGCCTGTACCATGCCAGCTTTGAACTTCAGTCAGCCACGGCATTCGTCATGCCGCAGAAGGCCCGACCTCCATATAGCCTGTAGGCGATTTGGTTATGAGTCTGGAACAGCGTTGCATCAGGACAAGCCGCACGTACAAGGCTTCAAAAATTTGCATGTCGAACAAAATACCCAGGCTTGTGATTTATGTCAGCTCGACAATTGACTGGAGAGTGATCATATTCGTACGTCGAGTTGAGGGCGCTCATGACGGACGTGATCTGGACAACGAAGACGAACAACAAAAACCATCTTGTGCTTTCTTCGTATTTGAGAGACGACGCGGACAAGGACGGTGGGCTCACGAGTCACGTTGATGTCAATCGACCAGTCAGAGATCAAGCAACTAATAGAAGCGTTTCAGAACCAATATACACGGGCTAACCAATACAATCCTCTTTTAGTCGCTATGAACTGTCCACTATCTGACAGATCACCCTTAGGTCCTGCGAGGCATGAATCCTGATGCAAATATATATCGACTGCGGTCGCATGATGCTACAATTCGATGAAATGGAGTCGGTATCGATCTCGTAGAATGTGGAGGCGGTTCTGTCATTGCCCGCAGGACTGCCGTCTGCATGGCGCAGATCAGTTTGATGCTCAGAATCTTCAACGTGAGACTGCAACAGAAACTGAATACACGTACTTGAAATAGGATTGAAAGATTCGGAGGGAGACATACGTATACACCTTGCGAAACCTGACGATGAACAGTCCAATTCGTCCTCAAGCAATGTCATGCAACCATCTAATCAATGTACACGACCATTAGTAGGGACCGGTTGGATATCGTCGCTTGGCATCTGCGATATTCTTGCAAGTTCCCTTCGACTTGATTGTCCAAGTCTGCGATTCTACGTGAAGATCTCTCTCCAACAGGTCATGGGTCTCCTTTCTTACGTGAGGGCCTGAAATTGACTTGTGAGTAACGCGCTTTGACAGCTTTCTATGGTCTTACTCCTTAAGATCCTCTCTTGATAGTTCGTTTCACACCGGTCGTTGCTCTCCCATTTCTGAATGTTCGGAATATGGACGCGGCAATGGAGTAACCTGCGGGACACGGTCGTCCCTGGAACTTTCCTGATATTTTTCATGTCGACAGGAAGGCGGATGAACGGTCCATTAGGTCTGGGTAGCCATAGACCATGATCGCTGAAATCGCTATCGTCCTCTCCAAAGAGCTCTGACCATAACGATTGACGTTCCTCTTCTTCACGGTGTCCCATGATTTTTTTGCGCCAACGTTTCCTGTTTCTTGTTTGTTGACCATTCTCACAAGCATTCTTGTTCCTTCCTTGCCCCACTATGTTTTCCTTGACCATTCCCGCGACTGGCGGCAATGATGGCGGCATAAAGAATTGACTAATTCGGTGACTTGCTTGATGCGGTGATCCAGATGTTCAAGTTGCCTTTGAAGTATTACCAGATGCGCTCTTGGGATGGAGCCAGGGCACTAGTGCAGCGGTCAGATGGAAATATGCAACGTTAGAGAAGGTATGTCTTAGTACTTACGATTCGACGCAAGACTTATAATTGAGTGTTAATACAACGCGACTGGACAGTTCGAACGGGATGAATACGCGCCATTTATGATATACAGAGTGCAGAACCCCCCATTGTTCTGAATCTGACCGGCACTAGACCGTCGCTGACGCTCTGACCTATCGGTAGGCAGACGAACGTGAAAGTTCGGTGTTTGCTTGGACCTTTGTCCTCAGCCGAAGGGTCATGTTACATCAGCAGGTCCATGCCGATGACGATTTGGTCAAACGCAAGAGTGTTTTCGATATCGTGTTCTTCTCGTTCCGGTATAAGAACGAACGGTGTTGTTACTGTTCGAACCGTTGATCAAGGCGATGAGAGGAACTCACATTCCCGCAATTATACATCCCATGTCAAAACATAGTCATCAACCTCTTTGACCCTAAGGGCAAGCTCAAAAGGTGCGTGCGCTACCATCGATATAATGCACTGAAATGGCCAAGCAGCGGATTCGGAAGCGTCACGTTGCGAGCTTAGGCACCTTGCTGATCTGATCCCCGATCATTAGGAAAGTCCAACACGCCAGTCAACTCGATGGAAGGCTCAGCCAAGCTCAGACGACTTTTAAATTTGAAACAGAACATAAATACAACATTATTTTCAGCGGACAATGCCCTCCAAATACCAAATAACTATATGTACATCTTTTGAACATCCTCAATTGCACTTGTGTATATATATGAATTTTCAGCCGAAAAGAAATCCCGTGTGTACATCTGTGGCTGGCATCACCTTTCCACCGTGACAAGCAGCAGAAAATTTGTTGGTCTTGGTGGCATTATCATTGAAATGAATAACACACCTGTGCGAGTGTGTCTACGACACAAGCTAATCAATCACTGGAACGACATTGTCGTGGCATGATTTTCAGCATGCGCCGAAGGCAACAATTCTTAGACTGTGTGTAATGGTGAGTAATCAACCAATCTAGGGCAATATTACTGTCTATTGGGAAGAGCAGCTTACCACGACCTTCAGCTTTGACCAACGCCTCGGCAATCTTCATCGGAAGGTGACGCGAATCGACCTTGACGGAATCCTTCGGGAGGTGGTTGATTTCTGCTTGAGGATTTGGAAGCGGCGCCGCGGAAACCAGCACAAAGGCTACGGTGACAAAGGAAAGAACGATGCGGCCGAGAGAAAAGACCATGTTTGCAGAAGTAACGACTGTGGGGACGGCTCACGAGTGATAAGCGATTTCCAAAGTCTGGAGGGTTCGTTCTCGATGCAACAAGCGTTAAATATTCAAAGCCTTTCATATAAATCGGAACTGACTCCGGTCCCCATGAAGCATTGAATTGAAGAAGCGGACATGATGACAGACGGTATGATTATTGCCGCAGCGATAGCCTGACGGCATTGACAGAGTTCGCAGATACGTTTATAGGACGTTCTGTTAGTTGCGGCTAGACAGCCCACGGGCACGGGCTTCATGCATGTGACAGCGAAGACGGTATGAATCGCCCATCATACCTGGGTCCAGAGAATGGCAGGTCCTTGTGAGAGAACACACTGAGAACACGAGCTAGCTTCAACGCATGATTCAAGGACTGTTTCTGAGGCGGTGCGCGACGACGAAGTCTTCGTGACAGGATCCATGGAATCTGATGGAAGTACCAACTGAAGTTGCCAAGTACGTATACCACGATCACATGCGACGAAGACGAATGTATTGATTCTCGAAATAAGTCGAGCATTGTTGAAGGCAGTAAAGACTACGATTGACCCCGTAAGCAATGGATAGTATTGGGGCAAACGAGTAGAGTAAAAATAGTGTCTACTCGAGCCTATAAGTAGCACAATTGCGAATCCAAATTCGGACAATAAACAGATGGTCCATGCCGACGGCGCGTCGATGCTCGTGCGGCGCCAAATCCGCACTGAAACGTTATAAATATACCATACTTATGTTCGAGTGCGAAGCGGTACCTGTGTATTACCTGCCTACAAGTCCGTTTTGTCGGGAGACCTCAATACATCTTTGCGTGGAGGTATATCGGTTTCCTATGTGCGTTGAATTCAGTAAATGTTTTCGTCA
Source organism: Fistulina hepatica ATCC 64428 (assembly GCA_000934395.1). Classification (NCBI taxonomy): domain Eukaryota; kingdom Fungi; phylum Basidiomycota; class Agaricomycetes; order Agaricales; family Fistulinaceae; genus Fistulina; species Fistulina hepatica. The sequence goes on from KN881812.1 coordinate 42,489, forward strand.
TGACGAGAATTTGCTGACCGATATTCGGGTGGTCGTTTCGACATTTATTCGATATGTGTCCTGGAAGGACGTCATTGAATGGAGATAATGGAGTCCGCGAACCAGGTATTCACGCTATTGTGCGTCCCGGACCGAAAATCATCACTGCGCATGTAGGAGAGTGGCATGTTGTCTGTAGTGCTGTCAACCAACGCATTCGTTCCTCGGATGTAGTCTCGCGAGTTGAGGTTGACCAAGATGCAGTTGGTATACACTGAGAGGAGGGTAAAATGAAGGTCTTGAAGTAAGAGCGAGTAATGAAAAGAACTAACGACGACCCGCTGCGTGGTTATGTTTGAGTTCGAATAGACCAATTCTTTGGATTCGACTCACAAAATGCATTGAATAAAATATAAATCAAGGTATCTGGGTTCGTGCGCGCCTTTATGATTATCCCAATAAGTGAGCATTCAAAGAAAGGCTACGAGGAATGTCCTTGCCGTGATCTCTGACAGCAACGCAAATATCGCTGTGGGTATTCCTGCGGCTCTCGGGTCAGCGTGAATATAGATAGATAGGAACAGCCCACGAACCAGTACTAAATGTGAAAATCATCTATATCGGACCATCCCTTAGTCAGCTCGTCATATATGAGTTACGAGGAGTAGCTGACCAAACGATTTATTATGTCGGTCGATCGTCGGAATCCGGCTTTGGAGGTTTGTAGTAGAAATATCATTACGAGCGAGAGGATGATATCGATTGCGGCGGACATGGAGTTCGTTACAGTGAGTAGAGTCTGTAGACCCCTCAGATCTGTGGAGTACAAATCCCGCGAAAGGCTTACACGCAAGTCCAAGAGTTGTTCGAAATAGTCTCTCCGTGAGCTGAACGTGAACGTGAAAAATGAGCACCGAACCACAACAGAATGAGGTAACGAACGCAATAATGCAGTACGCTGCACATGCGGACTAGTCAGCAAGAAATAGACCTAGGTAATATCCAATCCTCACCGAACCAAGTTCCTGAAAGCAGGTATGTCAGTTCGCAAAATATAGGGCTGCAGTAACTCACCGTTAGCTCCCAAGCTGACCAGCGACTGTACAAGAATAAGAGGCCGTGTTTTCTCTCATCAGAAATTAGCACGCACCAGAATCGCTGTGTGTACATATGGATATGGTACTCCGTTTGCCTTCATTACTACGACGTTGTGAATAAACATAATCAGTCGCCAGTTACAAAGGACATGGACTGACGCATGCAGATACGCCAGCAGTAGAAGCTAGAGTGAAATTCAGTATGACGTACGCATCGCGAGATGAAGAGACGAACTGTTGAGTTACTAAAGCTATCACCCCTGTGAAAAACAGCTGGGTTTCGTCCATACGATACCTTTAGTTGAGCATATCAGAATTGGGAGAATGAAAATGGCTTCAAGAGTTGACGAACTGTATCAGTAGCCCGGTTTCTAACATCTGGAGAACCTGAACAGCGTCTAAAAGGTGCTCATGTACATACGTGTTGAGCATTTTCATCACGTTATATGATGTTACTGACCTGTTACAAAGTAACGATAACCGATGTCTAGTAGTTTGATCGGTTCAGGAACATAAGACAGTCGAGCATCACACAGGGCTTTCGACTCACCTGTTATCATGACGAATTGAATTATATCGAGCATAACGATGAGCGCAACCTAAGCGACCGTTAAAAACGGCAACATAAGATAATCGAATTCTAACCATTAATTTGAGAATTAGATGATCCTTTCTGAGGTACGTGCTGAAATAAAACCAGGCTTGCACTATTCCGACTGCACAATGGAGTAGCGTTAGTTTTCTGAATCGAGACACTACGTTGCGCAGCGGCTCACTCCCGAATAGTCTGTGATAGAGACCAGAGATGGCGTGAGAAATAAAATGAGGGTCGAAGGTGCGACCTACAACGCAACGATGACCTGCATGTCGTACAGGATCCCCAAACTACCAAGGCAAATGGTGAGTTCCGGCACTCATTTCGAAGGGATGGGGTAGACGAACCTGGTATCAATGGCGCCCATCGTTGAATTCGGAGCTTTCGAGTGGGGTGATAATTCGCGGTTCGCAAATGTCCAGTCGTCTCAGGGCAGGCAGGTATTCAAAGAGCTTGATGCTTAAAAAAAAGAATAGCTTGGCTAGGAAGGCTAAAACGCAGGAAAGCCCTTCGTGATCAATATATGATGCAGATGATTCAGCTTAGAGTGATTGAGGCGTTTGGGTTGATAGATGATTTTGATTGCTCCAATTGAAATGCCCTAGTCCGTGGATTGCGGTGTGCGAACAATTGAGTTATGAGTAGCGTCGTGAGAGAATTCACAACGATCCTCTACAGGACAGGTATCAGCTGTCAGTTGATGGAGTGGTGGCGCCAGCGGCTGTGACTCTCGAGTTACCTTGGTTTTGGATCCAAAAAGCGTCCGACCACTGACAAGACGCAGATCTCGCATATGCCTGCTACGATGATGACGGCGTCTCTGATATACATGAGAACCCATTAGCGCGGTGGTGTTGCGGCGAAATTTTCGGCTGCTCTGGATACGAAATAGAGTTGCAGCTGAAAGACCTATTGTGACCAGAACTCAGCTGGTATATACCACAGGATACTTCCTCCGAAATGGCGCCCCCGCACGCACACAAATAGGACCAATGTATCAAAGAAAAAGCTGTGGAACACAAAATAACTCCAGCCAAGCTGCCTGTTGCTCGCGGCGCCATGAATCCAAGATGTTGAAAATCTCATTTGGAATGAGACAACCGTACAAAAGATCGTCGACGCCTCGCACGCGCTTCTGGCGAGTATGAAGGTCTTGTTTGGTCTGCTCACCAAACCGCAAGATCGCCTCTTGGGTCGCTTTATCTATGGACTGCAGTTCTGTAAACGTGCTACGAAGGGAGCGCAACTTCTCGACGGCGCATTGCACTTGTGCGGCAGTTGAACGCTAGGCCGTCGTTTTGGACCAGGGGCACGCCGTCTGGCACGTGCGGTGATATGGAAGCGTCTAAGACTGCCGCCCACGTATTGATATCTGATACATAGACGAGCGCGCGAAAGTTTAGCCAGAAGAACCCGACAGATGAGGTAGCGTCACGCCGCAAAGAGTTGCACGGCATATGCTCGTACCGTCAGAGCGTCATGCGGTCGACACCGGTGGCTCCGCCAAGAATGATGGAGTTGGTGACATGGGAAAAATGGGCGCCAGAAAGAACTGCAGTGCTGCGCTTAGGCGCGAGCATGAGACCCCAGTGGAACCCCAGTGGAACAATGATTCCAATGAACCCCGATGCTAGAGTGTCAGATATAGACGGATCTTGTTGGAGTCCTTTATGAGAGAATATAAAGATGTTGCTGTTACCTATCCGATCAGACGGAGATGGAGCGTGCAGATCGTCATTGGAATCGGTAGGCTCGCCATTTGTCGGACAGCATTCACGCAATATGCTACGATTTTGGCCTGCACAAGTGTACAAAAATAATATAATCTGTCAGAAATGTTATATGTCAATTGTATAAACACAGAGACTCACTCATGGTTCCCGGACACCGTTCCCCGGGCCCTTACTGGAGAAAAAACAAACGCTGGCCTGATCCGTACCGTAGACACGAACTGTAATAACACTGGCAAGCGGTTGGGAGCAGCCGTGCTAGAGCTAGTCAAAGATTATAACGCGTTTTTACGATAGAAATTCTAGAAGGCGAAAAGACAGAAGAGAGCTTACGAGGGACTCGTCTCATCGCATGAGTCACAACTGTGCGTGACACTAACGGTGACCTGTTCGAATCCGTGTACGTCGTTTATCGCATTCTTCTGACCAAAACAGCCCCTCACATATGGGCAACATGCCGTCGAGAAGTTGCACTCCCTTGGTGCGCGTTTGCAGAACTGCAGTCTGTGGGAGATTACGGTCATGTGCGAGATCACATGATCGTGTTGCCGTGATGGGAGTTCCCCGAGAACTAGCGTAGCGTCAGAAACCTACCCTTTTTTACCGTTTTTCTTTTTTACCGGTAAATTACCACCACGTGACCCTATTGCCACCGTGTAAAATACCAGGCGGTGGGAGGCCGATTTTTTTCAGGTAAATTACTGTATTGTCATATGACTTTTCTGTGATCGGATCACGGCATTTTGGCTGTTGCTATTTATTCTTGTGTGGCCAGTGTTGTTGAACTTGATACAACTCGGTGCATATGTCCGACCCAGGTTCGCTTAGAGTCTTGGAATTTGACTTTAATGAATTTGTGCGAATTGCCCTTACCTTCATCATCATGGACAACTTACTGTAAGCGGCACAAATACGGAGGATGCAGATGATGATGATTTTGGTATTGTTATGTAAACGAGCCTAGCACTAATATACTTAATACATCTTCTGCGAGACTCAGACGGCAGGAGTTCAGGGGACTGGAATGCTTGCAAAAAGACGGTAGATAGAAGTTTGGCATGCACTTGGGCAGTCGCCTCGACGGTGCACAGGATGCCACTTCGAATGATCGTCATACATTAGGCGATGCACGTGGTAAAAAAACACGTGATACCCCCTTGGTAAAATACCGTGGTAATATACCGGACCTCTCGGGCGGCTCAGATTCTTTACCACATCGAAGGAGCGACGGAGTTTCTACCGCTACGCTACCGAGAACTGGCCGCGTATAGTACACGGTACTGTTACGCGTCGTATACATTGTATTTCCAACCGATTGCCTCAGCACGTACCGCAAGGTTTCAATCAATATCTGCTTTTTTTTGTGTGCATACAAGCTAGTCTATCTCACACAGTCCACAGATAAAGACAGAAGAAGTGGTCTTGCAATTTGGTGAGCAGGCCAAACAGGACCTTCATACTCGCTAGAAGCACGTGCGACGCGCCGACGATCTTTTGTGCGGTCGTCTCACTCCAAATGGTTTCGTCAACATCCTGGATTCATGGCACCATGAGCCACAGCTGGTTTGGCCGAGGCTGAATGGCGTCCCAACTCCCAAGCGCCTTCAGCACACTGCTGTAATAATTTGCATGTGGATTCTTTGGCCAGAGGATGAAGCACAACTAGCATATCAGCATTTCAGTGGTCGGTTTACTTTTGGGCTTTCTGTGTTTCCTTTCGTTGCAGCGACGTTGTCCCATGCCCCTCTAGTAACATCTCTCTCAGACCTGCTGCCAAACACGATGCGCCGCAAATTATATCATTCCTCGAGATTAGATCTTCGCCGTGACTTATTCTAGTACTTCTTTGGTGTTTCCATCATTATATGTATAACTCGTCCTATTTCCTAGACCTTTGCTATTGCATAGTGACTCCTGCGCCCAGAGACCGGGCGCATGTGTATTTGCTTCTACACCATTTCCTTTCCCAGGACAAAAATATGGTGAATTCGAAGTCACAGTCTCTCAAGTAAGAATATTCCGGTCGCACGGGTAACACCGTTGCTGTCTAATTAAGTGGATGCGATTCTTGTTGTATTCATGGATGAGCAATTGACCGTGCAATGCTACTGTGCCTCATGTAGTGACAGAGTTATGAACTCATATCACGGTCAGTTGCTATCTATCTTCGAATGGTATGTGCCCTATGTCCTGGAATGGAAAACAAGCGATCGCGATTTTTCAAATTGAGACGTATAGAGTGTGAGTTTAGGGTGTTAACGTCGGAACAGACCAGCGAGATGATAAATACGTAGTCCAGTTTTCCATATTTTCGTGTCCGCGCTTCGAGAGCGCGTTCAAGCTCACTACGGTGCATAACAGAAAAGTGTCGACGAGTACTTGTACGGGGTGCTGAGATTCTCTATACTTGTGTCCAAGTGAGAGAGAGTTTGCCGCCGTAAATACGTAGAAAAGAAAGAAGCATCAAAAAAATTTGTCTCAAAATCCCAGAATGCTCGGATCCATCAGGATACCGGACGAGAACAATCAAGAAGAACAAAGGCAGTGCTTACAAGGAAATATTCAAGAACCCAAGAAGAATTACTACTATATGCGTGGCTCAGGCCGCCCCCACAGGACGGAGGCGCGGGCGTTTGCTATGTCCAAGAAATGGTGTAAGCGATTGCCGCGACATTGCCCAAATGAGCAGATTTCAATGTGTACTTGCCGTCAGCTTTCGAAACAAAGCATATTATATCTTACTTCTAAGGTAAACGCACGAATGGCTGCTAATGGTGATGGTGAAAAGAAAGTGTAATACAGTACCATGGATTTACATAGTAATTTATACCAGCATACGGTACAGAAAATAGATAGCGACGACCACTCTCTGGGCACGTCCAATGATCAAATTATCGAAAGAAAGACTTCACGACCAATCACCCTCGTCGCCTAGCATCTGCTTTTCCACCGACTCCTGCAACATCTCTTGGATTGTCCACGGTTTGTGTGTGTAACCGGGAGGTATGTTTGTGCTCACGAACGGCTTCTCTGATTCGCGCCCCTCTGTCTTAGCACGCACCTCTTCCGCACACGCATCAAAATTCTCGTACGCATACACCTCAGGATCGTGATGCAGGAGCCATTTCTGGAAGCGCCTCCCAACAAAATCCGGGTTGCGAGCAATGAAGTCCCAGTCGGCGCTATGCCAAGCGCCGCGCGTGCGGAAGCCGGTCTTTTGTGCGCACGACACGCGCTCGAACCTGTTTATCCGTCTGTGTTTGGTTCTCGCGAGGAAGAAAGAACGCACCTGAGGCGGTTGAATACATGAGTGGCGAGAGAAATGTTATCCTTTCCTGCAAGCTGAAGACATACAGCAATGGTGTGGGCGTCCTCCATAGCCATAGTCGCACCAGTACCGCTGGTAGGAATGAAGGTGTGAGCGGCATCGCCGATCTGCGCTACGCGTCCCCTCGGAGAGACCCACACTGGCTCGGGATCGCGCCACATGAGTTTCCAATCCAGCACAGTACCGCCCGGCGTAACCTCTATCATTCGCTGTACGAATGGCTCCCAACCCTGTACGTGCTGGAGCGCCTTCTCCACACTCTGGGTGCGATTACCATCTTCTGTCCCATTGCCGTCGTCCTGAAACGTAGAATATTCAGTAAAAGAAATTACGGCGGCCGATCAGAACGACATACAGGATATGTCATGATCCAGCAAATGTCCTCCTTGTTCTTGCCGATAATAACATGCACGTGGTGGCCGAGGTGAATCGACAGGCGAGTTGTGTATCCGTCAAGGTGGCTTCGCAGCAGCGGGTCGCGCATAACCGGCTCCAGAGGGAAGGTCGCGCGATAGATTGCCGCACCACTGCTGACGGCAGGAACCTTGTATCCTGTCACGACACTCCAGGACGTAGAGCCAATACCATCAGCTGCAATTACAACGTCCGCTTCAAGACGCCGGCCGTCATCAAGCACGACGCCTGCATTTGTATCGGTCTCGAAATATCCTTTCACCCGTGTGCTAAACGCGACTTCTATTCCGAGGCTTGCAGCGTACTCGCATAAGATACGGTGCAGCTCGCATCGGCTGAGCGCGACCGTTCGCACGCCTTCATCTGCGAGCGCAATAGGGAAGCGTCCGATGAGGCTACCGTCCTGCCGGAAGAAGTATGTGGCGTTTTCCATGGCGTTCGCGAGGAACATATCCATGAATCCTGGCCACTTCTTCATCGGCCGATAAGCACTGGGGTGTATGCCGATGAGCTCCCCTGCAAAAAATCTAGAAATCAATGAGGTCAATGAGAAAAAAATGCTCACCGAGCGGTTCGTAACCGGCGCGCCGCTCGACAACGTGCACGTCGTGCCCCTTGCGGTAGCATTCGATCGCGGCGGTCATGCCACCGATACCGCCACCTACATCACTGTCAACGCTCGTCGTTGTCACGAGAGAAAAATAGAAACGCACCAGCTATGAGGATAGAGATTCCCGTCGGTTCGTCACGCTCGAAATGCACGATATCCCCCATTGCGCGTGAGATCAAGGTGTGTGTTGGTTTGACAAAGGTATGGTACAGTCAACGGAGAGCAGGCAGGTAGTGTAATGATATAAGTACGGGTGAGTGCCTGATGAACCTGACAAGCAGCGCATCCGATGTATGCGATTGTCCGCGAGCTCGACGACTGGACGTCATTAGTTGGTGGCTCTACTACCACTAATCGCGCCATCAGTTACTGTCTCGAACGATCAGTATCATCTTCGGGGTTTGAAGAAAATATAAAGCACAAGCAAAATGCAAGTAAAATCTGGAGATTATTGTCATTCGTCCGGAATATGCATCGTCACTTCGCACTTCCTACCATCTCGTAGATGCGATATGCAAGTCATCTAGGCTGCCAGCTCTGACCACACTGCAACGCCACAGAACAAATAGATCAAGAGAGGGGTGTGGAACGCGTCGCAGTCGCTCTTATTGCCTGACCATGGGAGAATAAGCCGCACTGACTCACCATCTCCCTTTGATTTCGGCATTTACAGCCACGCCTGTTCAATAAACGTTCGCGGCAGAGCTCTCCATGGCCACTGAATGATAAGCGCGGCGACGGCTATGCTGCAAATGCGTTTCAGACATTCCTTTAGCATTTCATGAGGATTCAGTAGATACACGGGGGTATCATGCATGGGTGCACCTATGATAAATCACACCATTAGGCACTGGCCAGATAAACCAGAACAGATTTGAAGCGTACTCAGCTAGGGTGCACCACCAGTGCGGAAATCACGCCCCGCGATCAATTATCCATAGACCTAAGCAATCTGGCCAGTAGCCAGGATCCACTGGACAACTTGTTTGTTCCTAGATGCGCCGACATTCAGCGCGCGTCTTCAAATACTACGGTCAAGTTATCTGTTTAACAAGAAACGCGGGCAGCAGCGGCGTAGATGTCTCCGGCAATGAGATGATTCAAGAAATGGCGCGGTTGTGGTCAAGAGAGCATATACCATATGCCACGCTTTCTGTAGCAGTCAGAACTTGCACACATTTGACACGTGGCGCGATCGCGTGGGTGCGCACTATGAGTCATGCACCCGGCGACACACTTTGGTTGTCGTCGTTCTTGTCATGGCTATGAACAGGACAATGAACAGGACAATGCTCCGTCTACCATACCCTCGAATAGAACTTCACTATTCTACAGCTGACCGGGACCGTCCAACGTGCGAGGGCTGAGAGTGCTTATTCGAGAAGACACCCATTGTTGAACGTTGAACGGTGGGCCGCCCAAGTGACTTTATCGACTGTGCGTAAATTATGGTATAAATAATTGGGGGTGAGATGACACCGTATTTGAAGCGATAGGTGCATTGACGATGAAAAATAGATTCGAATCCGTAATGATGTTGGCGTTGGACGTGCGTGATGTCGGGTCCACTCAGTAAAGCCAGATCTCTGCCTGATCCCTAGCTTTTTGATAGTCCTGGCACAAGTATCACAGCGCACGGCATCAACAATGTGGTGCTGAATATCCTGCCGCCGTTGGTGCCAGCATTGGCAGCATGCATTATAATAGGCCGAAGTCCATATCAGTAGGCTGCCACGCCACGGCTCGGAGTTGAAGCCACACACCCATGATTTCCTCAGAGGAGGCCACATTGGAATTCCCGGGAATTGGCATCTTGCGCTCGAAGAACTGGCCAAGGTGAGTCAGCATGTGCTTCGTATTTTCCCTTATCTCATCCGTCGTTCTCTGTTATTTTTATTAGCCTGAGCCAACAACTGAAGGAGAGACAGAACGCTCACAATCATGAGTTGCACCAGGTCCCTCAAATGACGTTGGTTTACACCAGTCTTACTTCCGCTTTTACCACGCATTTGTCGACTGACAAGGTTCCCGGCGTAGAAGAGCTGACGACTGTCGAGCAGGTTCCATTCGTTAAATGGTGGGCATACAGCCTTCGTAGCCGTGAAGCTCCCGACCAATGGATTCAGCTCAGGCTGGATGGCCCTTGGCAACTCTTGCGCGATCAAACGCCGTGCGCGCTTAGCGCGGGATGCGAAGTCTCCTGCTGAGTCCCCCGGTTCTATATCAAATGTGACGAAGCGCTTCTTGCGAAACATCTCCCCGACGAGTTCGCGGTGTTTCTTGTACAACTTCATCTCGTTCTTTGGATAAGAGTAGAGTTTGGATGGCTTGAACGACGGTGGCTGAGCGAGACACGCTCACTAGCGCTCACTCACTGTCGGCGCTGGAATGCTCGTGCGACCTTGACATCATCAATAGCGCATCAACCACATCTGTGTGACATGACCATTTGTGAGTGCACTACTTCTGTGCATACTAGCATCTAATGGCTCACCATGAGTGCGGAGGACCATTGCCAAGTCTGGTTTTGGACCGGGGTAGAGCGTCCACAGTGTGTCTGGCGGACAGAGGGGGCTTTTCCGCCTACCAGGAGTGAGCGCGTGAAGCAGAAGGTATACAATAGCACATACCAGAAAAATCGCGTACAGCAAACGCCTCTGAGTCTTCAGAGGTAGTTTCGTGCTTCGGGCTTGAGGTACGTGCGAGGATGGCGCTGCGGCATGCATATACTAGGCTGCGTTGCGAGGACGACGGGCCCATTGCACGCAGACTTGTTCGCGCTCGCGTTGACTGATGGCACGAACACGACAGCAGGCTTACCTCTTCCAAGGTCTACGCATGCCACCGCCGGTGTCCACAACGAAGTAACGCAAACCACGCCCTCATGCGACTACACGGCTGGCAATGGTCACACGTTCCGTTTTTGCACAAGCAGGCTGCGTTTAGCGAACGCTCCGCCCACCGATGCCTCTTCATCAACATTTGACTGGTATCCTGTTCGTTTCAGTATGTAAGTGGTGCCGCTACCTTGCCTCGAAAAAAAGTCGGACGTGCATATCAAATTGTGGCTGTATGAGAGGCGTCAATGCGGCAGAGAAAGTATCAAAAACAAGACGTTAGAAAGTAACTCCATACTAACCTCGTATCCCATCACCTCCATCGCTGTGTGCTCCTTGACATTACAACATGTGTACCGATTGCTATGGGGCCAACGCCTCAGCCAGACACGATCTTCAAGCTCGTGTATGACCCTTAACAACATCACCTCTTCATTTTATTTTGTTTTGTCAACTCACCTTCCCCGGAGCATGCACCCTGTCGTCCGACGTCCGCTGGTCCATCAAAGACCATGCCACAATAGCGGCCACGACACCAGCATGCCACTAATCTGGTACGTCTTTCCAGAGGCAAAGTCGCATCATCCTACTCGCGTCCATTGTCGACCGCCGTGTATATCGTCCAGCCCCTTGTCCGGCATGTTCATACCATTCATACGGGATACACGACAGCCACTCATCGAAACAAGGCCAGTCGACCGTTTTTCTAGAGATGAAAGTACAGCATTGCTGACGCGCTTCCAAGGAGGCGTGCCGAATGACGATGATGCTAATTCCACCACCCCAACGCTGTCGAAGATGGTAGCGAAAGCGACAATGGCAGCCTGCTCGACTTCGATACGTTATCCATAGCTCTGTCAAAGGAGCGCGACCCTTTGCTCAAAAATTGAAACTGAAGACCCGTGGTGTGCACAACCCAAAATGCCGTCTTATTCTCCTGGTAAATGCTAAGATATACAACTCACGTCGCAGTGGCCTCATCAAAGCGTTACAGCACTCGACGCGTGAAATCTTCGTGGGCGCAAGCGATGACCGAGTTTCCAGTGCCATCCCTCTCGAACGATATATGCAATACGTATTGGCAACGCCTATGGGCCTCGCACTCGTACAACGCTTCTCGGCCAGAGTGGAGCAATAAATGGGGAATGTGCGTACTGAAGTCAAGACGTTCATTGTTTACCGCAATTGATGGATCGGGACGGGTGAATTGACTATCATACAAGTCTTTCTATCAAGTTCATCAACTTTCAATACACGAGGAGTCTTGCATATATTGTATGCATGCCTGTCGTTCGTCGATGATGGTGACATTCAATACTTCGAAGACTAAAAGATCAAGGACGGACCCACCCTGCATGAATAATTAGCATAAAAACCAGGCGTCCAAATTAATCGTCTCTGTCATTCGCGCCAGTGATAAGTGCTCCATGGCTTCCTTTTCCCAGATGAGTCGGGTATCCGCGGCGCGCGGGCGTCCTCGGGACCAAGCACGTCCATTTGACTGTTCTGTTCAGCAAGAGAACTCGCGACACTGACATTGATGTCGCAGGAAGTGAGAGGTGTAGAACGATTGTCCAGTTGTGATCAAAAAGAATGCATTCAGTGCTGGAAACTGGTAAGCAACGCGAGCCATTGGCAGGGCAAGCAAATTTGATCATGATGGCGCGATCGCAATGACAAGATGAGATTACTTTGGGCCTTGTCTATTCTACTGCAGGTATGTTACATATGTATGGTACTAATTTAAGATTCGGGAACCTTTTCCAGAATAGTCTCGATATCTTGATATCAGGTAGCAAGGAAAATACGAAGCAGTGTGTATGCGGACACCGTGTATCCTTCGCATGGGCATTTCATTATGCCCTATTCAATGCAACGGCTGTAAGATGTGCTTATTAGTATCCAATGTTGTACTACGTGGAAGCGTTCTCACTTGCAAAGATGTTGAATAAATACGAGGCATATGCCATCGTCGCGAGATTCGCTGACTTCGAAAGGGGAATTAAGGCCGAGATCGACCCGGCAAGATGTGTATTGGGCTTGTGCAAAACGAGACTCATGAACGACTCCGGTAGGAAACCCGTATCTTGGAAATCGATCACGTATAGTTCATGGTCCTTGGTGATGAGGAAGTTGCGGTCGTTGATATCTGAATAATAGAAGATCAACCTATCGCGAGAAAAATCGACTCTATCTTTCCAGGCCGTCCGATCGATTATCTGTTCAAGTGTGTTAGTAAAAGCGCCCAAACAAACAATTTTATTTTGATGTTACATACCTTATTGATATGCTTTTCCAAATCTTCAACAGATGCGTACGATCTAGGTGCGACATAGTCTTTGAAGAAGGAATGCCTAGGAGGGCCACCGCCAATCGGGCCGGGAGGGGCGTCTTTGGGAACGGCAAAGCCCAACATCTGGCTGACAGCGTTGGCCACTTCCCCGTGGATCCAGTCGCGATCAATGTCATCTCGATGGACTCGCAGCCAATCGCCAACGGTCGTTCCATCGATGTACTCCATGACGATGTAGGTAACCTGGTCGTGCTCGAAAGCGTGATAGATTCTAGGGACCCTCGCACTGGATTGAAAAGCGAGAAGCTGTGCCTGCGCCTCCCCCATCGTAACCGCGATGCCATACTTGATGTACGCGATCGGGCGTTCATTGGGCGGGTATGTGAGGCCGTTGGAATTGAACCCTTTCTCGGAGCAGAGGCGGATAATTTGGTCCTTGCTGGGCTGACCGGGAAAGCGTTCGCCGACGATCTCAGCACTGCAGGCCATGATGCGTTGAGGAAGCTTTGAGTGATGGTTCGTTTGAAGAAGCGTGGAGAGAGTAGTGAGTCAAAACTGGTCACACGTACACCGCATGATTCTATTGGTGCGCTGCCCAGAACTTCGGAACGAGCAGCAGCACCAGAACATGTATAAAACCTGTCGTCAGAGAGAGGATCACTGAAGGAAACGCCTTCACTGCCAAAAGGGCCCAAAACCGCTGAATGATCTGCCTAACGAGGACCGACGACAAGGGGAAAGTGCATACTCCGAAGAAATTTGTTCAGTCAATTATCATCAGACAGTCAGATAGAAAAAAACCATAAGTAGAAAAGACGCTGTGTCGTGACCGGCTTCATCTCGTTCAATTCATCATCAATTTCGAGCAGACGAGAGCAATGTTCCCACCTGTATTATGTAAGCGCAAAGGGGTTCTCTTTTTGGAACAAAGATCGTGAAATCCTCATTTGTGTTGACCTCGACGCTCCGATTATCAACAATAGAAAGATATCTTCACCATGGAGACCTTCTACAAGATTGCTGTTCATCCAGCTTTGGATCTACGCCTCAAGCTTCGAATTACCACCACAATGAATTACCGTTTCCGGCCATTGTTTCCTCGTTTTGAGATGGCTAGTCGACCGCGAGCTGTAATATCGCAGGCTGGTTGCTCATGAATATTCTGATATTCTCCTTTTATTTCGCATCTACCATTCATTTACTATTAGCGACGTTTGCAAAGCACTTTTGCCACTGCCATCATGGTCATCGTTCACGTCGTCAATATGCTCTTTGCCACGGTTTTTTTTTTTCATTATGTACCGCTATTAATGCCTACTGGGTCACGGGCATTCGTGAGTCGTGAGTCTTTTTCTTAACCACGCAGGACCTGAAACTGAGAGATTGCTGCATTGACCAGCGAACTTTATAACAACCGTTGAGCGCGTCGACCCCCATCATGTTTATGGCGCTATATGTGCGCACGCACATTCTGGTACGTCTAAACACATACCGTGTGGCGTGCTCGTTCACGTCCAATTAGTTGTCCGGGGCAGCAACTTCGGCTTTGAGACCAACACATCACTCTTGCGCCACAGCGAATGCACATCAACAACCGTCGAGGAACTTGAAGACAAAACAAACTACTGGTTTCGTGCGTTGTGAACATTTTCTTCGGGAACCATCCGCCTCATATTGTATATTTCCAGTTCACATGCATTTTCAATGGGCCAACGGAGGCTTCACCATGGTCCCCGCCAACGTTGTCATCCGTGCGTCACATTCTTTCTACGCTTTTGCACATTTGATGTATCTTGTTACCCCAAGCAGATCGGCGACCTTCGTGCTGAATACGCCCTTGAATAAGGAAGCGAGTTCAAGAGCGGAATCTAAATTTTTGCGTGTTTCAAACTGTTGAAATCTTGTTAAAATTTGTCATTCACAATTGCTGAACTGCTCAAACAATATAATTTGAATCCTGCGTGGTGATTCTTCGTCCCCTGGACATTTCTACTCAAGCTTTTTGTGAAGCTCAAAGGCCATTGAAAAGTCGGGAACACTGAAGCACATTTAAAGTAAATGGATACGTATCGCCAAGCCACATAAATATTAGGGGCACTACAAAGACGCTAAGCCGATAGCAAAAAACCGGTGGAGTATCCACTACGTGTGCATACATGCATGACCTTAAAGCGCAGCCACAATACTGACGAGTCTAGAAGGATACGTTGAGAGACGGGTCAGTGAGAACGAACGGATAGTCTAAGATGCAAAGTTGAGGACTCACAAATCAAGGATAAGCCCGACGAGCCCGACCACGAGCTCAAGCAAGGCGGCCAGGACACCGGAAAGAAGCCCCATGGAACTGTACACGTCGGTCTTAATCGTGGCGAAAGTTGTGACCGCCTCCGTCGTATTCAGGCTGTCGATCGTCGTCATGACGTCCTGCGCGAATCGGTTAGCACGTTAATATAACGCGATTCTGGAGGATTTGCTTGGAAGGATATAACATATGCCAGCGTGGTACGTGGGAAGTCACGCAAGCCAAATCATTAAGGAACCCCGGAATAAATGGGCAGACAAATTGCACCCACTGACACAATACAAAACGGTGTTCAAGATTGTGGAACATACCTTGACGATACTAGAGAGCAGGTCCCCAATCTGGCTCTGCTCGTCTTTTGTGACGCTCCCGACGGAAGTGATATCTTTGACGGAGGACGTTGCGTTGTTCATGGAGGAGATGAGCGAAGACGTCAATGGCGTTACGGTGTCGTCACTCGCGGTGCCGTTCGCCACCAAACCGCCTGTGAACGCGTTAGTATATCGTTGTCCAGTCGAGTGCTCCAAATGTAGCGAATGCAGACGCGACGTGGAGCCGGTGTCGCAGGAGGTGGGAGGTAGGGAAAAGGCCAACGCGAGAGAACAAGGTAGAAAAAAAAATGAATTTATAAACTCACTAATCTGAGGCAGGATCTCGTCCGTAGAGGAGCGGAGGGTATCGAGGATCGAGATAACATCGTCCGCAGACGATGTACGCTTCACTACGCCTGAATTCTGCAGCGCAGCAGCGACGCCGACAAGAGCGACAAGGGCGACAGCAACGATCTTGGACAGCGATGCAAACATGGCGAAAATGAAGAGCAATGAGCTGAAAGTACAATGATCTTAGGGATGTAGGCAAGCTGAGCACGAGAAGATGCAAGCTGGTCTGGAAAACCATCCAGCATCGAGTCCTAGTTTTTATAACCCGAAGAAAGATAATTGTTCTTTTCTATTTATCCGAGACCTCCGCACCGTTGCATAGAAGATGCCACAGTTTTACATAGATGCATCCTTTCAGAAAATATGATTCCCTTGGCGCACTCACACCTGCGACATTCTCAGTGTCCATGGCACAAACGATGCATACCACACTTGCTCGCCGGCTCCAGACTGGTCAAATAGCAGAAGTTAAAGCGCCCGACGGTCGTTAATGAGGGAAGATGATTCAACTCGGAGATTACGAAGAGGATGGACAGGTGACAGAGAGAGCTCGTGGGCAGACGACGAAGAATACAGGTATGAAAGACCAAGGGGGCTCGTCCAACAGACTCCAACTAGAAGTGTAGGACAGCTCGCTAGCCGAACAGTTTGTGTACGTCCAGCTGGGTGCTGTGGTGAAAGACGTTACTTGTTCCGTGAAACGCGGTCAGGTAATCTACCGTCTCTAGCCAAAGGATCGCTTCTCAGACCTCAAATTGGTTCAGCCCTCATCGAAGAACTTTGGGCAACGAGGACATTGAGTTTGTTTACATGTAAAGGTAAAAGAAGTATCGCCGATGCAATTTCAAACGAAGGATTTATTATGCCACCACGGCTTACAGTCTCATGTCAAGCGGTTGTCAGAGTCAACAATACCGCAAAACCGAGGAATTAGAGGCTAGAGCCCTTAGTATCGACACGAATCGCCGTCCGACGGCAAGCAAGGATGGGGTTGCCCACGGGCAAACGACTGAAGCGAACGAACGTGGTAGCAGAGCAATGTGCAAATACGGTGAAACGAGATGGCTACCGCTTGGTGTGTTGTGCAGGTCAGCAAAACAGCAAAAACGATCAAATTTGGCCTCTTTACTACCGGCCCGGGCCCGGGACTGACCTTGGATGATCGGCATCTATTTCCTGTGGGGGTCGGCATCACCAGATCAAAATGGGCTTCCGAAGTTTGCAGGTAGGCTGGCTAGACAAGATTTGGAGTCGTACAGCACATTTGGGACTTGGTTTTTGCTGGAAGAAATGTCGGCACGGTGGTGTAGATGAAAAGTGTTGGAGTCGATTTTGCAAATATGTGCAAATAAGATGACTTTCGATCTGAAAACTGGCAAAGACGAGACAAAATCAAAAATCGGTCCCAACATAATTGTTTAATGCATTAAAATATGATTTTTCGTGATTTTACATCAATTTTATCTTGCCTGTGGATGCACAAATCTGGGCGGCAAGATATTTTGCCTGATGAGGAAGTTCGGGGCTTCTAATGACTCAGGAAAGGGTATTCCTACCCGGATATGGGTCAACACAACGTTGATGCGTCTTACAGCCATCAATAATCAAGTTCTGATGCTTGAACGGGACCAAATGGACTCGCCAGATGTGCGTTACACATTTTGACAGGGCCGTGCCGACCCCCATTTCCTGACTCCGATCAAGAGGGCGATCGGCGATCATCATGTGACCGCCGTACTAAGCCATTTGGCATTAACTCGACGCAGCCGCGCCTTCTCGAACGGCGATCCGACAGGAGACGGGTTCCACGCAGGGAAGGCAATTTTCTGAAGTTCGCACGCGATGTCTTATAATCACGTTTACAATTCACTCGTTTGATTCCGCTCACTCAACGGGTTCTGGGCCAGACGTTGCGACTGGGGCGAAGGTAGGCGAACTTCAAGTTCGAAGGTATACTGCATGAGACCATCGAAGGCTGCAATTGCGTATGACAACACGTACTGGCGCCTAACGTGTTATATTATTAGCAAACAAGTTGTTGATCAGAATAGTGCGTCAGCCTTTCTTTTTCTTGGTCGCATGCTCTATGCCGATGCTGATTGATACCAGCAGACACAGGCCCACTCGCACAGCACCTGCCTCGAACCCCGTGGCCGCAGTGCAGGGTGCAGGCACCGAAGCGAAGAATCGTGTCGACTTGACGACGCTGAAGGCATACTCGAGTGTGACGGTGTGGAACACTACCATGACCACACCTGCATGCGCGTCGGCGTCTACGTCGTCATTGGTGGTGTCGGAGTCCATGTCGGCAGCTACAATAGCATCGTCGACTGCGATTACTGATTCAGCGTCTGCGGTTCGTCAAGCAAAACTTTGTCTTCAACATCGCCATCGTTGGCCTCTGATACCTTGGTCACTGACAGTAACGAGCACGCTTCGATCTATTAGCGCGTCGGTGTCTTTTGCTACTGCTGTACCGGCGAACGCCAGAAAACGGGCGTCCCCTGAAAATTGCCGTGCCGCATCGTGGTGTGTGTATGCGCACCACGATTCCTCTTATACTTTATAACGATAAGCCAATGGCGGTCTGACTCCTGCGACCCGACGATCATCGTGATATATACAGAAAACGAGGAAGATACGACTAGACAACATAGACATTTCGGATATCAACCCTACCGTTTCAGTCCTTGCAATATCCTATGTATGTAATGTCCGTGCAAGTGCCCACAAGCATGCCTTTAAGCCTTACGGAGGCAAGTCTTCGAGTTATAATGTAATAATGCACGTGTCTGTTCCAGTATCCGTATACAATTCGATGATTGGTGTTTAGATTAGCGTGGTGTAATCGATACTGCAAACCTTTAGTAGCCAAGGCTGTGCCTTCGTCATAATGGGCAACAATGCTATTTGTACGGACGTAATTGTTTTAGTCGGAAGGCGCTTTTTTGTGTTTCGGGGGCCAATGCAGTGTTGAGAGATACAAACGCGGTTCTTTCAATGACTGCGCGGGGCGTACGTACACAAGCGATAGACTGGGAGAAAGAAGTGACGGTTCTCCTAGTAGTGCCTCGCGTGCATAAATAATAGGAGACGATGTGTCTCGGACTCGGACACTTCACGGCAGCCTATAACATGTCGTATATTGTGATGCAACACGGCCCTGCACGTACATTCGAGTAGATACTTGTGTATGGAAGAAAAGGGGTGAGACTCAAAAGGCAGTGTACTAAAACAATGTGGAGCGGTAAAGAATAAGTTCGTGAGAAACATCTTCGATGAGTAGAATAGACATATAATACATTAGGAAACATGAGTGGAGCTAGCTAGGAAGGGAAATAGGAGGTGGGCTAAACAGTCCGAGTCTCATGTAGAGAAATGCCTCAGCTCACGAACAGGTGGAGAAGGCGAAGCTGAGAGCCTGAGCTCGCAGACATTATAAGACATTTGTCTATAAAGTTACTGTAATCGAATGTGAGGGGCATGGATGGCGATGCAACAGCACTGCAGCTGGTCTAGGGGCGGACCAGGGGTGGACTAGGGGTGGCACCGTGGACCGACGATGTATAAAATGGGCATGCACCTTGGAATTGGGCTTCCCATCGCACTCTTAAGATCTTACCAACTCAACTATATCTACCAACAAGATGCAATGCACCACTCGAGCGACGGCTGTGAACACGTATCCAAAGCCGTCGCAACGTAGAGTGCCAGCGTCTCATCGGCACGATGGAGACGCGGCATCGGCAACGCACGCTGCCGGCAAGGCGTCCGGCACCAACGAGAGCGTTGAAGCATCGTGCTACAACGGTGTTCGCGGACTCTTGAGTGAGTACTCACTTTCGTCCATATACTCAGCAGGAAATTCATGTATCGACAGGCGAGCCCGGCCGGCAGTGGATCTCTCCATTGGTAAGTCGTTGCCAATTTCAGTTCCGGCGTTGGGAGCTTATAATAATGTTGCATAGGCGAACGCTTGCCAGAACTGGGTAGCGAAGAACAACACCCAGTTGTGGTCCAACAAAGTTTGCGTCGCCGCCGCAGCCGTGTCAAGTGTGAGTGCCTTTCGTCTGCCTGCTGTGCCGTTATGTTATGTGCTAAATGGCCGCAAATTACTTCAGCCGTCTACCTTGCGCAATTTTGATGTGTGCGTCACGGGAGCCATCCCCTCTATCGTCATTCCTTCGCAAAAGGACCTGAAGTCGCTCGATTATAACGTACGTATCCTCGCATCAAGTAGTCCGTGCTTCGAACGTTTTTCCCTCGCAGATTTACGCGAATATCGTCGGCGGCTGCGCCTGGAAAAAAGGAGGCTGTCCGATGACACAGCAGAACTTCATTGACCTGGTGTACAGCTCGATCTCTGCATACGGAGGAAAGAACTTCCCATCGTGCGTACCATTTCTTATTGTGAGCGTACAGTTTTACTGACGAGTTGTGCAGGTCCCCGCAGGAAGTTATCAATCACTGGAATGTCATCAAAAAGTGGACCGCCACCGGTGACAAAATCCCCTATCTTAACTTCAACGATTGGCTTCACTACTTCAACTAAATTGATTGGTTTTCTTGTTGTGGATACCACACTGTTTTTCCGACAGTCCTTTTCATAGATTTTAGATTTTGTACTCTGTTGCTTTGTTCCTCTTGAACCCATACATCATACACATACCATCATTGTGATTAACAATCATCGTGTTTCGTTGAATAACATCTCTTCGTTTTTTGGTGTCGTGTCATGCAATTACTTTGGAATAAGTATTTTGCGAGTGACTATGTATAAGTGGTTTCGAATCCATCTCATTGTTGCTTACTCCAAATTTAGTGCGCCCAGCGTGGTATGGGTGTTCTCCGATCGTTTTAAGTTTTACCATTCAGTTTCCATGCAGCGTTCTGCTCATACAGTCATCTCGCTGAGAGGTAAATATTTCCATTTACTCGACTTTCCTATGTACTGACATGCTATAATTACTCCTTACGTTGCTTATAGCAATCGAAGCATCTTCTCTAGCTAACTAGCGCGGCATTTCTTGACCTATATACATTCATAAGAAATATTGAAGTTCTCAACGGCGGCGACAGTTATCTTCTGCCTCGTCTCTTTGTCTTTTTTTTCGGTATCCCCGTCGCCCACTATCTCCGCTTCTTCGCCTTTGCTCTGTTTTGGGCGTCGTCACCGCCAAGAGCACCTTCAGCCCTCCTCTTCTTGGACTCTTGTCGGAGGCTCGTGCAGCGGGGTCTGAATGTGCAGCGGTCGTGCCGATGCCAGTATATTCGGCGCGGCTATCGATCCTTTGCTCGACAAGGCTCCACAAGACGCCGTAGGGCACCGCCACGAACGCATGCGTCAACAGTCCTTCGCATATGTATCACGGGGATATTTTGGTATGTCCGGCGGGCGTCGCTTTGTGACCTCCAGAGACTGCGTCATATCCAATGTAATCCGCTATCATTCTTGGCGCTGCGTATCGTGGGAGGGGCAGAGCGCGATGGTGCGTAGTGGATTAAGGATAGTGCGCGGTGGACGGGAGATTGTTCGCGGGAAGCTGGGAACGGTACGGTCAGCGCTGAGGATGTCCGCGATGGACTGGTGAATGCGGTCGTCACCAATGCGGGATTGCTGAACACGACTGACAAGCGTCGCGTTGGGAAGAAGGGTGGGCGGCATGACTAACGGAAGGACGTAGTTGCCACGCCACAGACAGCACAAGCGGCGCACCTGGATGTCTATATGTAGCTGTCGACAATGGTCTGACGGACAGAACAATACTTGGAACGAGAGCCGTTGTTCAGCGGACGGACTTACCTGATCGGGGGGATCTCACGCCATACAGGGATCGCGCGACAGATGGGAGGGATCGATAAACGGAAGGAAGTGCAGTACCATGAGGAAGACTGTACAATAAATAGTGTTCCCATCGATACAGCTCCGTACGCAGTGCTCTTCTGTTTCTTGTATTTTGTGAATAGCGGTAACTCGCCTCCTCCCTCAACGGCGGCGGCGACAGCCATCTTGGGCTTCATCGCCTTCATTTTCATTTCGGTGTCTCCGTCGTCAACATGATCCTCGATCCTGTGTCTTTGGTCGGTAGAGCATCAGCGCCGGAACACGATCTGGGAAGGAAAGGAAGGCCATTTGGCCATCGGTACCGTCAGCAACAGCATCGGTCTCCCGCTCGACAGGGCGCCATATGGCATGAACACGTGTTCCTGCAGGTAAGCATGCCGCGGGATTTCAGTATGATCGCGTCCAACTGGAGCGGCACCGGCCGCGCGGGCTGCGCAGAGAAAACAAGGTGTCTGGCGATAGGCTTAGTTGCTGCAAAATACCGTTTATACTACCCTCATACATTATCAAACTGTTGGGAAAGAAGGATATCGATATTGTACCTAGGCGTGGTTTCCCGTTCTTGCTCAACGCGGAGGCACACAGGACAGAAAACTAACCTCACCCCCAACAAGCAGCTGCGCGTCGTCGTTGTCTGCGACCTCCATACTGACGTCCGAGCCCATAGACATGTTATCGTATGTCAAACGTTCGCGCGATACTGTTCCCACATGTCAAAAAAAATATTTTGGAGTTGAATAAATGTATTGTAGCTGTTTCCAGCGGATACCACTTGACTTGGTTGGGATTTGCCAGCCTCTTTCGATACTGAAAAATTAATCCACACACACCTGGCGTACGAATCAACCGCCGCATTTCCGTTCTTGTCAACACCAAATCGCCGACATCAACATCACTATTGTCTATGAGCACTGCCCACGACAGCGCGATGTAAGCCCAATTCAATTTTTCCCTTCGCTCCACGCCACCCTGAACTGCGCCGTCGCGGTGTGTCTCGATGCAATCATTCCTTGCCTTTAGAATTGTTTGAACTTTGTTTTGGAGGAAGTGCGGAAAAAGCACACGACATGGCACGTTTCCCGCAAACTACTGTAAGTATGGAAGAAGGCGTAGAAGGGCAAGAAAAAGGGTCGGGGTCAGGGATGAAGCCCAGTGAAAAGTCGTGGTGGCAGGAACTAGCACCGTGTAGTAGATACCTAGCAATATAGCATGATCGAGCGTCCGCCGAGCAGATGCAACTCCGACTAGCTCGGCATCGAGTCACATCAAGTCATCTCTCTCTTTTTCTCTTTCTTTCTTTTTTTTTTTCGGTGGAACATCAGGAACACTCATAATATTGTATTCCTAACGTCTGCTGTCGGCGAGGATTTTGACCTCCGTTTGTGTAACGAGAGGCCACGTCTATCCGACCTTTGCTTGGTCATTCCAAATAAGGAAAACCGTGCAAGGCTTGCACGGTTTTCCTTATTTGGAACAGCTCATCGTCTGTACAACGATGCCTCCAGATCGCGATACTTGCTACTGTGATAAATGTGTTCGCAAATATGGTCCATCTGGGAAGCCCAACGTCCCGAGACGTACACGAAATGATCACTTGAGGAGACAACAACTTGCAAATGCCGTGCCTGTGTCTGCTGCTTTCCTGCAATATATCGATAGCCTGCCTGCTGCCTCTGGATCTAAGACGACATCCTCCTCCACTTCCAATATGACAACTTTGCACGCTTACCTCCCGGAAATTGCAAGGCAAAGTGATATTCCTGCGAACGGCACCACCGTTACTAGTACGCAGGTAGTGTCGCTGGTTGTTCGTAGATCGGTAAGCCACTGTTTCAATCATATTGAATCTTTTTAACCATAAAATAACAGCAAGAAGATGCCAACAAAGTTACAGAGCCCGAAGGACGCAATGCCAATACCGTGGCACAGAGGGATTTGGACGATATGCAGGGCATCGAGACCCATTTTGCACAACATGTACGTTGCCTACTTACTTGCCATTCAAATTATCTCACAATGACCTCTACATAGGATAATAATGTGGTAGATACTATGAATCAAACACATCCTGTACAGGACGAACTTTTCCATCCATCTTGAAGCGCTTCTCCTGTGCCCGTCGCCACTGGCATACGCCCCAATCCGAATATTCCAGATGAGCTCATTGTTCCTGAAGACGAGGAAGCGGTCGACGGCCTGGAGAGCCTCGAAGATGTGCAAATTGATGACGTCCGGACTGCCCTTCATTACATTCAACTACTCCGTGCAGCTACACTCGAAAACGGCGATCTCACTGCCGACGACATTGAGTCTCTTCAAAACCCACCATCTAGTATTCCTGCAGAGCTCTATGACCCCGACTTTCATCTCTCACTCGACGCATTTCTGGCTTGTGGCAACGCCTCTAGTGATGTGTATACGGCTTTTCGAGCCGCTGTTCTGCGTCGCTATGAGGACTCTGGGATGCTCACTCTCGATCAGATCAAGCGTCGCGTCCGCAACCATAGTGGTGTATTCTCCGTCAAGCATGATATGTACATTGGGTCGTGCATCGCTTTCACAGGGCCCTATGCCGACGCTGACACCTGTCCTCGCTGCTCTGAACCTCGCTATGATCCTGTCATACTCGAGCGCTCTGGTGAACATGTTGCCTGTCAAACATCCTCCACTATTCCACTCGGCCCGCAGCTCCAAGCACTGTACCGCCATCCAGAAACTGCGCGTGCAATGAACTATCGGCATCTCTCCGCGGTGGTGCTGCCTGACTTTGATCCATCTGATTGGGTCTACGAGGATATCATCCATGGTGAAGAGCATTGCAAGCTCTTTGCGATGCGCACGATCACTGAGGGTGATGTTGTGATTGTACTGTCCCTTGACGGGGCCCAACTCTACAAGAGCAAGTCGTCGGACTGCTGGATTATGATCGCCATTGTTCTTGACTTTTCACCAGAAAAGCAGTACAAGAAAAAACATGTTCTTCCCGTCATGTTCATTCCGGGGCCTAACAAGCCCAAGCTGCTCGACTCGTTCATGTTCCCTACTCTCCACCATCTCGCTGCAATCTCTAAGACTGGTCTGAAGGTCTGGAATGCCAATAAGCATGTCGAAGTTATCTCACGGCTGTATGTCATTGCAACAATGGCGGATACACCGGGAATTGCTCCAGTTATTGGCCAGAACAGTCACATTGCAGCTAAAGGCTGCCGCATCGTGTGCGATACGCCAGGTCGTCACAAGCCCAATAAGTCAGCATATTTCATGGCACTTTTCCGCCCTGTTGACTTCCCGACTTCCCATGTCTGCAAGCACAAGGGCTCCTGCGACCATCCTGACATCAATATCAATGCGATCGGAGGCTCTCGACTGGATGTCTATGGCAGCTATGTAGAACGTCTCACGAAGGCGCAGACTGTCACGCAGTACAAGGCAGTCCACCGTGAATCGGGAATCAACAAGCCCAGCATCCTTAGTGGCCTTCCCCGCATCACACCTGTTCCTTTGTGTGCACCTCTCGATCTTATGCATCTGGGCTCATTGAATCTCCCAGAATTGCTGCTGAACTTATGGCGAGGGACTCTGCAGTGCGACCCCAGTGACGACAAGGCAACCTGGGACTGGGCAATGACACGATTAGAAGGAGCAGACCTGCGTCTGCGAGATACAATTGTCTGCAGAAAGCTCTCGGGATGGAGCGGAGCGTCTAATATACACCACGGGGATGAGGTAAGCTCGCACCAATATGGGAATGATATCCCGATACAGTAACCTTGCTTAACCCTAACTACTTATCCACCCAAATCATCCATTTCTGACACCCCCACTCAAGCGAAACCTGAGACCCAACATCCGCACGAACTTCCAGTGCTTCTCGCGGACCAAGGCCTTCGTGAATATATCAGCAGCCATATCATTCGTGGATACGTATTGGACGACGGCCTTGCCGGATGCGACCACATCGTCCCGCACGTAATGGTATTTGCGCTGGATGTGCTTCGTGCGAGCACGAAAACGTGAGTCCTTACACAATATGATCGCGGCCTGATTGTCACAATTGAGAACCGTCGGACCTGTCTGCGTGAAGCCGAGTTCTTCGAAGAACGTCCGCAACCAACAGAGATGTTGAGCGGCATTACTAAGTCCTATATACTCGGACTCCGTGCTCGATAGCGCCACCATCGTTTGCCGCTTACTGGACCAGGCAACGGCAGCACCTGAACTGATGAAAGCGTATCCAGACGTGGACCTCGATGTGTCGACGTCTCCACTCCAATCGGCGTCCGAAAAACCGTGGAAGTCGCGGTCTAGCGAGACTCCGTCGGACCCGTCGTATACCAGCTCCAGATCGAGTGTCCCAGCGATGTACCGCAGAACGCGCTTGGCGAGACTCCAATGACACATCTTGGGTGCGGCGGCATAGCGTCCGAGGACTCCAGTGGCGTGAGCAAGGTCCGGACGGGTACATAACATGGCCCACATCAGCGACCCGACGACGGTAGAGTATGAAATTGTCTTACCGTTTATGCACATATCATATACAGTTGTGTTGTCCACGGGATCGTCGGCCGCGATGCGCTCATTGTGAGGCAAAGGTGTCTGAACCGGCTTGCAATCACTCATGCCGCAGCGCTGCAGGACGTCGATGAGATACTGTCGTTGTGATAGCTTGACGAGCCGATTCGGACGGTCACACGTGATCTCCACGCCCAGGATCCAGTTCGCCTGACCGAGGTCCTTCATCTTGAACGCCTTCGCTAACAACGACTTGATTTCTTGCGCGTAAATCTTCGAGTTCATCGCCAGGAGAATGTCGTCGACATAAACTACCATGAAGCAGAGGCGCCCCGCGCCATCCCTAATCACGTATAGACACGTTTCTGCATCGAGGCGCGTGAATCCCATCGCCTGCAACTTATTGTCGAGCGTGCGATTCCAGGCACGGCCGGCTTGCTTGAGCCCATAAACCGAGCGCTTGAGTTTCCAACAATATCCCGATTGGATTTCGACGCCTTCCGGCGGAACGATGTAGATGTCTTCCTTGAGTTCTCCATTAAGGTACGCCTGTGTAACATCGCACATCTCGAGTTCGAGATCGTGCTTGGCGGCGAGTGCCGCGATGATGCGAATGGAGTCAATGTTCGCGACGGGAGCGAAAACGTCGGGGACATCACCTTGTTTGTATCCATGGACTACAATACGAGTCTTGTAGTCAGTGATAGCGCCGTTCTGATCTACTTTGTAGCGAAAGACAGGGCGGCTGGTAATGGGTTTCACGCCTTCCGGGATCGGGACTACGTCGTATACATCGTTGTCAATGAAGCCTTGAAGTTCTCTATTGATGGATGGTTGCCAGAAATCCCGTTCTGGACCGCTCAGCGCGTCTGGGATATCGCGTGGTGGTTTGTGACCCGGGAGTTCTACTTTGGCCGTACCGGCAAACATGTATGAGAATTTGGCGTCATCTTCTTCGACATCAGGCAACTCCTCCAGCGTGATAGGATCACCTTGCGGTTCCCCACTGACGGATGGTTCCGGTTCGGGAACCTGAGTGATCGGGGGTTCACTGTTGACTGGCGCACTCGCACGTCGTTGAGCGGATCGACGTTCCTTCTCTTCCTGTTCTTTCACCCAATTTTGTTCCACAGTATAATTCCTGCCGAATGCGACCTTACGAACACGCGTGGACCGACGCACACCACCAACGACACGAGCAGGACTCGGTTGACGGACGGGTTCTGCACGCGGTTGTACGATCACGGGTGAACGAATTGGTATGCGCGATGTACGGTGAACCGCAGGCGTGGATGGCGCTGATATGGATATGACATTACGCCTCGTAGATGATTCGGGAGCCGTGGCGTCGATCGATTGCACGATTTGCGGGTCCTCATCATCGGAATCGTCGTCATCAGGTGCTGTGGCATACCCAGGGTGACGCAGGAGGTCGTGGAAGGTCTCGATAGGTGTGTGATCACTTCCTGATAGCGTGATAGGGAGTACGGGCGTTCTTTGAGATTCGTCGAATCTGACGTGGCGCGAAATAATCATTTTCCGCGTCGCGACATCTAGCAGCGTGTAAGCCTTCGATCCGGGACGATAACCAAGCATGACGCATTTCCGCGCATGTGGGCCGAATTTGCCATTTCGCTGGTCCTTGGGCAGCAAAGCATATGCCGTACAACCAAAAGGTCGGAAAAAGGAAGCATCAACGCGGCGGTGGAACAGTTTCTCGTATGGGACCTTAGAGTTTATTCCGGATGCGGGCGTACGACCAATGACGAACGCGGCATGCTGCACGGCATACGGCCAGTACGTCTTGGCAATCCCAGAATCAATCAGCATGGTGGTCGCCATGGTGGCGATGGTTTGACCCATTCGCTCCGCCAGGCCGTTCTGCTCCGGCGTGTGCGGCGCCGTGGTTTCCTGCCACGTTCCCTCACGAGCGAGTTGTTTGCGGAACGCCGTGCTCGTGTACTCTCCACCGTTATCGGATCGTAAGAATTCCACGAACTCCGGGGACAGTCGGAACTCCCCCACTTCCGCGTGGAAGTACTCTTCGACGTCAGACTTGAATTGGTTGTATGCCCCCTGCGCATCGGCCTTGCGACGAATGGAGTAAACCCACGGGAAGCGTGTGTAATCATCAGTAAACGTAATGCCATAACGGAATCCTTCAGGGGAAGCAGGAGAAATCGGCCCAAAAACGTCGGTGTGGACGATCTGGAAGGCGTGTGTAGTGCGGAAGTGATTGTTCTTCGGGAAGGGAAGTTTTTTCATTTTTCCGAGCACACATGGTTCACAGAATTTTGGGGTACCAGATATGTTATCGATACCAAGGAGTTGTTGGCGTCGCACCATTTCCTGGATCCGTTGGACGTTCGTGTGTCCCATGCGACGATGAAGCACGTTGATATCGACGGTGAGTAGTGCAGCATGACTGGGATAGGTGACCGGCTCTAATTTCATGGTGTACAGTCCATCATCCAGTTCGCATCGCGCGAACGTGGTCGTGCCGCGTGAAATGAGACCATAATTTCCGTTGTATAGTACACTGAATCCCGCGGCGGTGATGCGTGGGACCGAAAGCAATGTGAGCGTGAACTTGGGGACATGCAGGACCTTGCGATATGTAATTACGTGTGTGCGATTCCGGACACGACTGATACATGTAACGTCACCAATCCCAGTAGCCAGAACATAAGAATCATCGCCGAAAGAGACTCGGCGAGGTGGTTGGAGCGTTCGATACGTCGCTGGGTCAAACCAAGTTATGTGAGGGCACATGTGAGAAGACGCACCGGAGTCGCTAATAATGCGTTTGCGAGACCCTTTTCTGTGAGACGCTGCATACGAGAGAATGCGATCGGATAAGCCACGAGCAATATGTACAGTGTGCGTATTATCAGAGCCTGAATCCGAGTCCGAAGAACCCACCTGGACCTTCGCCTTGGCCGCTTTCCCAGCGGACCGTGCGCTCTTGGCTGCTTTCAAGGCATTACAGTCCTCTGTGGAGTGTCCACAATCACCATGCACTTCGCAATGCCTCGTCACCTTTGGTTTGCGCGCTTTCGAGCTGCGACCGCCAGTGTTAGTGGTGGGCTTGACGACCAGCGCAGGCGTTGAGGCCGTCGACGGTGTTGACATTGACGACGCCTGTAACGTGATACGAGTTTCCGCATCCGTGAAAGTCAGTTTCGAGTTTGCCGGTATGGAGTTAAGGATGGACGTGCGCAGCGTGGTCCATGGCTCCTCGTTCGGCAACGAGTGCAGGAGAAGGAACGCGGTGAATTCGTCGTCCACGGATTTGGTCATGCCCCTGAGCTGGCTTCCGAGGGAGCGTATACGTGTGATATGGTCCGTGAGAGACTCTCCAATGACGCCGTCCCATCTCATGCCCATCATCTCAGTTAAAATGTAGTAAGACCATAGACCAGTACTCTGTGACTCGAATTTCGAGATCACGGCGTCCATGAGTTCCTTCGCTGACTGGTTTTCGGTGACGAGGGCCATGACGAGTGAGTCCGAAAGATGTTCGACGATGATCCCATGTGCTTTCTGATCACGAATGTCCCAGCTATCGGTGGGTTGGATTGTGGATGAGCCAACAGCGGAGATGGACGTGGCGGTCGCAGCGGACACGGCCGCAGTGATGGATTCGCGAGTGTCGGCACCATAGGCGATGCCTGCGACTTTGGCTGATGCGAGCTTTGCCTTGATGCGAATTTTCCAAATTGTGAAGTTGTTTTCTCCCGTTAGGACGGGGCAGGTAGACGACTGAGTACTCTCAGCCATGGCGGCGAGGCACTTGCGAGTGTTAGCAGGATATGAGAGAATGAGGAGGCTGACGTCCTATGTTCTTCTTCTAAGCGCTCCTAGCGGGGCCCATAACCTGACACGATTAGAAGGAGCAGACCTGCGTCTGCGAGATACAATTGTCTGCAGAAAGCTCTCGGGATGGAGCGGAGCGTCTAATATACACCACGGGGATGAGGTAAGCTCGCACCAATATGGGAATGATATCCCGATACAGTAACCTTGCTTAACCCTAACTACTTATCCACCCAAATCATCCATTTCTGACAGGCAACACTCCAAGGATCTATTTGGAAGACGCACGGTGATGCAGTTGCAGCTTCGCAACCCTATCTTCCTGGGTTTTTCGACTGGCCACCATGTAACCCTGCCGAGAAGATCAACAGTGGCTACAAGGCAAAGGAATACCAGACTTATTTCTATGTCCTCGGCCCCGCCTATTTCTACAATGTTCTTCCCGAAATTTTTTGGAAGAGCTACTGCAAGCTTGTGTCTGCGATGCGCCATGCTCATCAACGTTGTATTCCGATTGATCACCTTTGTCAGACTCATGTACTCTTCCTGGAATTTTCTATGGAGTTCGAAATTCTCTACTATCAGAGGAAGACTTGTCAGCTTCATTTCTGCTGTCCCTGCGTCCATCTTCTTTCCCATATCTGTCCTAGCATCTCTTACTGGGGCTCGCTTGGAATGCTTGCACAATGGACTATGGAACGGCTTATTGGTGATCTCGGCCGCGAGATACGGCAGCCATCTAACCCATATCAGAACTTGGCTCAATGGGGGATTATACGCGCTCAGATGAATGCACTCAAGGCTCTGATTCCAGATCTTGAGTGTGATGACAGTGCAAAGCTTCCTCGGGGTGCCCGCACTTTTGACAATGGCTATGTCCTCCTACGTCGAGTGGACGCTCGTGCTCAAAATTTTGTTGATACACCTGAAGGAATAGCTCTCGAAGCGTTTGGTGACTATGGTGGAACAGATATCAACATCTCTCGTATCTATCGCTGGGGTCGTCTCCGTCTGCCAAATGGACTTGTTGCATGCTCGAAATTCAAGGAACAGGACATGAAGGCAGGTGTACTGTCACAGGTACGACGTGCGTGCAATGTGAAGGTAAGTAAAACCATATTTCATTACATCTTTCTTATGTTGTACCATCTTTCTTTAGCTACTGATTGACGGAAAGGTTGAATTTGCAGAAGTTCAGTTTTATTTCATCCAGCTAGACAGTCGAGGGACACAGATTCCATATGCGCTTGTCTCGCTCTACGGACCTCCGTGCATGGACATATGGCAACTATCATCCAAAACCATTTGGAAGTGTACTTATCAAGGGGACCATGGATTGCATGTCGTTCATGTGGAGACAATCCTCGCAGTCATCGGTATGGTACCCTTTCCTGAAGTTGATCTTGATATGGGTGAACAAACCCTGTGTGAGGATTCTCAAGAATTCTTTGTTGTAGAGAAGATGGGACTAGATGTAATGTACTTAGCAAAAGACATAAATGAAGAAACAGAAGGCGATGCAGCCGATCTTTAGATATTACTCACATACTATGTACATCCATAAATGGAAACTTACCCCGATGTTGAACTTGTTGTTTGGCGCATACATACATCCTTTCTCACCTACCACCATGTCCTCAAATTCTGGTTATTGTCCATCTCCTGATATTCGGTGTAGCACACTGCAGCCCTCGACTCGCACCATGGCAAACAACTTCAATGGTTTAGAGAACTATGACTTCTTCTCGCGCTCGAGCTCGCCATCAAACTCAGACTTGCAGTGCTCTAGCAATATTCTTGGTTTCAATCAGTCTCAGTTCCTCACACAAAATCAGCCACGTATCTCCAGCGAACATCAACACACTCTCAAAAAGAAGAAACAATACAAAGCGGATTTGTTAGAAGCTCGCCAGCTCAACACTGTTTTAGAAAGAAAAGTGGCTTCCTTGGAAGGCCAACTGGCTACCTTTCAGTACGTCCAGGAAATGCTCATTTACAGAGGTTGGACTGACTGGAATTAGACAATCCTATGATACTCTACTTGCTACAATAGAACGCATGGCAAAGAACGACACCGGCTTCCGACTGTCTGCATCTCCCGGGCGAGTCAATCAAGACGACCTTCCCCATATCAGGTTCTGGACTCGGGCTACATACGAAGACTGGATCAAGCATCAGGCTGGTGTCTCTTCTGACAATGGCGATGGTCCAGCGAATAAGTTGAAGCCACGCCCGTACATAGAGGATGAATTTGGGACAACGGTAAATGCGACGCGACTTAAGCAGATCCTCGAGCACATGCGGAGGCTTTTCAAGCTCTTTGAAGATAAAGGTGTTGCACCACCGACATATACTGGACTTAATCTTGAACAGGCCACGCAACTGCAACACGAGATCTACTCTACGTTTCCAGAGGTTGGTTATTGTGACGCGAACTGGAAGCTCGACCTTCTTGGCAGCGAACTATACAGCTCCATCCAACAAGGGAATCACCATCGCAAAGAGAAAACACATATTCAGCAGCAACGTCACAATGGTACGAAAACAAAATCACCAACTTCAACACTGTTATCTCTTCCATCACCGCTGTCCCCTTGCTCGAACACTGTAGTCTTGCCTGCTGGTCTGCTTAGTTTCAACGACACTGTATCTGCTCGTGCGACTACTGATGATGTGCTTGTACCTATCCACTCAACCTCAAATGACGTGTCGACCGCTGGGGCAATCCCGATCGACATGTTGACTGCTGGGGCAATCCCGAACGACGTATTGACTACTGGTGCGATCGTGAACGACATGTCTACTGGTGCAATCATGAACAATGCATCAACTGCTAACGCCATCGCGAATGACATATCGACTGCTGGCGCCATCGCAAACAATGTGTCAACCGCTGGTGCAATCGCGAACGACCTGTCGACCGCTGGCGCAATCGCGAATGACATGTCGACCGCTGGTGCAATCGCAAACAACATGTCAACCGCTGGCACCATCGCAAACCACGTGTCAACTGCTGGTGCAATCACAAACAACGTGTCAACCGCTGGTGCAATCACGAACAACCTGTCGACCGCTGGTGCAATCGCAAACAACCTGTCGACCGCTGGTGCCATCGCGAACAACATGTCGACAGCTGGTGCAATTGCGAACCATGTGTCGACTGCTGGTGCAATTGCGAACGACCTGTCAACCGCTGGTGCAATCGCGAACAACCTGTCGACCCCTGGTGCAATCGCGAACCACCTGTCGACTGCTGATGCAATCACGAACGACCTGTCAACAGCTGGCGCAGCCTCGCTCAATGTGCCATCTACCAACACAACCTCAAACAGCACATCATTTACCAGTGGTCCAATCTCGAACAGCCTGCTACTATCTGCTACCACAGACAGCACCAAATCTATTGCGATGAATCCCTTGTGTGTATATCTTGCCAACCTCTTATCTGAACCCATTTGACGCTGTTACGAGTAGTGCTGGCATACATGTCTCTATACCATCCACTCTTACTATATCAGAGTCTCCACAGGTTTCGAGTAGCCATGGGCTCAAGCACGGTTGTGATATTTCACAACAGGGATCAAAGGTGTCGAAACGGCAGCGGACTGATAAGCCATATTGTCCGCCACCAAAACCATTCACTGCATGGTCAGTATCACTTTTTCTCTGCATTCTCCAGTCTCTAATCAGGCCAATAGCAATGTCTACGGCTGGCTTTGGGCGCAAGAGCATCCCAACGGGCTCCAGTCCGAGTTTCGGGACACATACAATCTCTTCTCTCAAACAAAGAGTAATTTGACGGTATGTTGTCATCTATCTCAAGCAGGTAATTCCGTGATAAATAAATTTTATTGCAGCTGTATAAGAAGGCGGCAGAACGACTGGTGAGTTCATTTGGCTATCTAGCAGTGTGTACAATTTGTAACGTCGCATTGCACTTTCTAGAAATATGAAGGACACCACGAGCTTACCTACAGCTCTGTCAGTACGGCCGTCAATGTGGGAGTGGTTGCCTCAAACGGAACGGCCTAGTTCTTCGAACACCACGGTTCTCGTGCTTTTGCTATGATGGGACAGGGACATGGGGATGGGGATGGGGACGGGGACGGGGACGGGGACAGGAACGGAGACGGGGATGGGGACGGGGACGGGGACGGGGACGGGGGCGGGGACGGGGGCGGCAGGGATGGGGACGGGGACAGGGATAGCAGGGACAGTTGTAACTAGCAATAACTAGATGTGAATAGTATGCCTTTTGGGACTCAATTGTGCTATTTGGTGTGCTAGATTGTGCGGGAATGTGCTCGAATTTGATCTGGCAAGGGCATCATGTCTAGTAGTTTTCTAGTTGCTAGCGCGTGACTCGATTGTGCTAGATGTGGAAATAAACCGAGCTGATCTTTGAATGAAGCAGCAACAACGTAGATTACTGGTTGACCTCTGTGACGGCAGGAGGCAAACAGTTAGGAAACTCATACATCAGTGGCTACATTCTATATACTATGCTTACATAACACGTGAGCGGCCCGATTGCGAGCAACGGTCCGCGCAATCAAAGCTAGATGCTCCAACACTAGATCCTGCCACCACGACTTTTCACTGGGGATGAAGCTGAAGCGGCTGAGTGAACGGAAGCAGAACGCGATCGTGTGATGTCGTAGACGGCGATCAGTCTCTATACCCCGCTTCTGCTTTCTGTTGACTGGTTAATGCGCATCTGCGGTTCCATTTCACCTTGAAAACAGTATCAAGTGTTCAAGTGTTCGCAAAGGTCTAGTTTTCATTACCGTGGGCGTCTTCATGCCGGTGGGGCCCGGTGCAAAAAGATAACTCGAAGCAGGCGATGGTGTCCCTTGATGTCCTATTCTACTCTACGCATTTTGTAGTACCATACGAGGCGCATTTAGGTAAGCTCCTGCTTTGGAATATACAGTGGACTCAACAGAAAAAGCCTTGTGAGCGCAGTCTGGCCAGCGCATTTTCCACAAACGGTAATTGCTCTTTCGGAGTCTTATGAAGGACGAACTTGGCAGATCGGACGGGCGCTCAGGTAAATAACTTCAAGTCTCGAACTACCGCACGACATCCGCGTATCGCACCTCGAACGAGGAGAGCACGTGCAACACGGATAGCGAACGGCGCGAGGGGCGTCATCTGGAAACCAATGTGCTTGGTCTACGCCGACGAAGCAGAGCCCCGGGATCCCCCGCCACATGTGCGTGCAACGGCGCTTGTTCTTCGCTTTACCCATCGTAGATCTTGTGCGTCAGCGCGTCGACGTTGAATTACTAGCGTCATGCACGCCGTCTTCGACGTGACCGTCATGATGTCAGACAGGGAGTCCAGCTTCCACCCTCGAACTGAGGATCTCGTGAGGATAAAGCGTACTCGAACTCACGCCGTCTTCTTGCCCACTCTGCCCACTCCGGATAACCTCGTGCAGTCGGCAGGCGCATCGGCTGCCAGCTGAGCATGAGCATGCCGCAGCTTCCCTTCAGATACAATGTGCATGGCCCGCTCCCGACCGGGAGAAAGAGAAGTG
>KN881813.1:0-74894 GCA_000934395.1 Fistulina hepatica ATCC 64428
GTGTCAGGTAAGTACCAATTACCATCCTTTCGTGCTTCTGGCTCAGGTGGGGCTTTCTTTCGCCCCAGTAGCTGCGACTTGAGGCCGTCTTTGCCTAGTCGTGTCATCACTAATTCCTTATAGGTGACCCAGTTCGAGCCATCAGGTTTTCACCTCAGAAGGCTCTCGACTTTTACAGTTGTAGAAGACATCATTTTGTCCTTCAATATCAACCAGGGCCCATAACCTGTAGAACGTAGGTGCAGTTCAGGAACTAAGCGATGGTGGACGATGCGTGTCAGCCTCAGCACAGAATAAAAGAGCTGTATTAGTATACCTAAGCGACGGCGGACGGTGCGTGTCACTACTACATGTCAGTACACTGTGATAGGTATATATGAATATAAGACTTACACCTCAGCACAGAATAAAAGAGCTGAGGCATCGAAACGAAAATTGAGCGACTATATAAACTGATCGAAATGAAATGCCCGATATGGCTTGGGCTAATGATAGGTAATAAGGAGTCCGATCAAATGATGACATATATACCTCTACAGATGTCGCTGGCCACTCTCTGCGCTCCAGCAGTGCCACCCATCTCGCCGAAATGGGTATTGATCCCACCATCATACAAGGAATTGGCCGCTGGTCCTCTGACGCTTTTAAGATATACATCCGCACCCATCCTGTCATTCCCACTAGCATGCTCCATGCAAGAACCTGGTAGCTGTACTCACGTGCACCATCGCAGTCCCCTCTCATCTCTTCGTTCACATTTCAAAACTGTATTTGTATGCTTTTCTCTGTCGCTCTAACACCAAATTGTACTCTTACTTCTACTTTTCTAACCATTCCTCAAACTTTTCTTTTTTCTTTTCTTTTTAGCTCTTTTAGCATTTGTGTACTGCAATCGTTTTTTGTGTAATATATACGGACACCCTCTTGCCACTGTTTTTCAGGGCGGGTGTCACAAATCATCTATTCATCTGTTTTTCCGATCACTTGCGCGTGCATACTAACCTCGTGAAAAGACCAATTAGAGAAAGGAGAATTGTAGGTACAGCTGCTTTTGCTCTTAGCATGGCCCTCGTAAGTACATAAGGCAGGCGTAAAGCACATTCGACGAGATCACATAATATTTTGTGACATAGATGCAATCTCTTTCTAACTTTTGCAAATCAAAAGTAGAAAAAAATCACCTCCATCATATCAAAGTAAAAACCTCTTTTACTTTGATATGATGGAGGTGATTTTTTTCTATTTTTGATTTGCAAAAGTTAGAAAGAGATTGCATCTATGTCACAAAATATTATGTGATCTCGTCGAATGTGCTTTACGCCTGCCTTGCAATGCTTCTCAATTTTTGCATTTTTCATATTTTTTGATCTTTCGAACTCGATGAACACCCGTGTCAAGAATTTCTGTACATACATATGTACGCACATATGGCAGAAGATATAAATGCCTACTGCTACAGAGGTTTGTGCCATTGACATTGCTGGTGTGCGTCAATATTTCCCCATGACACCAGGCCATAAAATCCGGGTAGCATATCCCATAATCTGGACATACCTTCACTATTGCGCTGCCGTGCAAGCTCAACGCACTGTCCACATGCCACCACATTCTCACACACATCAAGCATACCATCGATAGAGCTGAATGGCATGCAAAGCTGCTGATACTGGACCATTTTTCTGGCAAGCAGCTCCGTCTCTGGTATCAAGGATGTGCATCTTCGCCTGTTCATGCATGTCTGGGATGGGTCGAAGCTGAAGACGCGACAGTACATATGCTCTGTCTGAGCACGAAGCAACAGAGATCGCCCATGCAGAGCTCGGGCCTTATCTTCCCATGAAAGGTGTTCATTTGACATGACCGTCGTCTCGTCTTGCAGCGACAACTTCAGATAGAATGCAGGGAGAAGAGACGGGAGGTGCAGGTCCATCGCGAACTCAATGAGTGGTTGGCTGATCTCGAGTGTCGCATACAGGCTATCGGGTGCATCAACAGTCATGTGCAGATAATCGTTCAGCGTCGTTGGAAAGCATCTCTCCAGCACTCGAATAGCCCTGTTGCGAAGGCTCGCCATGACGTATCGATTGCATAGACGCAGTATGCCACCGATCTCCCTCAAAAAAGTGTCCAAGCCCGTGCAATATGGATCCAGATGATCGAGACGTCTTCCCACAGCCATATGCGATGGATTCGCATCAATAGAATACTTCGAAGAGATACAAAAAAGCTCACGATGAATCGTAGACGATTGCAAGGAAACTTTCCCAGTCCTCGGAGCTGTCTTGAACGTCAAGGCATGGGCATGTCTCGTTCTGCTGTGCGACGAGGACTCGCTCGGGAACCAGTGTCTGATCGAGAAGGAAAGACAACCCTTGCAGGAGAGAAAAATGCACACGGAAGGCTAGATCGCTTGTCCTTACGACGAGCGTGCCATCGTCGAACCAGAACCGTTCGCTGCAGCGGGTGATGCGACAAGTGCTTGGGTACATCATCGTACCCGGGTAAGAAATGTTGGTAGCTATGATGTGGGCTAGTGGGGGCAGCTGTAGCGAATACACAGAAGTGCTGTGGACGCCCTGTTCAGCACAAGGCTCGTTGGAATGTGTACATACGAACCTCGCTCAGGACAAGGTCTTCGGAGAAGTGCGACAAGCTTGCAGTCGTGAGAGGGTTCAGTTCCTGGAAGATTCAATAGTCATGCTGTCTTTGGCTTCACAAAATGGAGTGATGAGGGTATCAATGAAAAAAAAAAAAAGATGAAATGAGGAAAAGAAGGATGCAATCAAGGTCGACGTCGCAATCTGGCGTCGCCGCACTAGCCCAGCGGGCTGATCAGCACGATCCGTGGATGAACGTGTCTTCTGCATATTTATTACTACAATCTAGTCCAAGTTGAAGGCCATGGACCACACCGTTCAAGAAGCCGAGGATATTTTGAACGACTCTGGCGTTTTTATAGGCAGAAAACCGGTCGTAGATGACGCTACGGTGTCCTATGGACCGTTGAGGCTATCGGTGGCGCCGAAGGTGGGCGATTGACCTATCCACGGCAAACTCGCTGAAGACCTCACGCATACTCACGGCAGGAAGGAAAAGCAAGTCCCTTGTAGTCCTTTCTCTTCAGAGACCAGTCGCCGAGCGCTCATAACAAGGCAAACACGTTGCTAGCCGATCACCTCTTCTCGCCAGCGTTGTTTCTCGCAGAACGCCTTGAACGCGGGCTCATCGATGTGCGGGATCGCCGAAGTGTGTTGTTTTTTCTTCTTACTATGACACCAGCCTTCTATGTCGCTACTGCAGGTCAATATTCAATCGCTGACATGCCCATCCACAGTTGTCGAACTCGGGGCAGGGACTGGATTGCCGTCGTTGCTGTCCGTGCTGCTCCCCGCGCCGCCGCAAATCGTTGTCGTGACCGACTACCCTGATGAAAGGATCATGAGCAATCTACGCCAAAACGTCGAGCGGAATCGACATCTCTTTCCTTCGACAACTGTCGTGCAGTGCGCCGAATACGCATGGGGGACTGACGCCACGTCTCTCAGGTAAGTTTCATGTGAGCCTCTGTCAATGACATGTGAGAATTTACAGGCCTCCCGTTTGTTGTCTATTTATAACGTTGATTTCCACTGAAGACGATTTCTGTCTGCTTCGTCCGATGGCTTTGACGTTGTGTTTCTGTCTGATCTGTTGCACTTTAAAGACTCTCACGACGACCTTATCGCATCTGTACTCTCTCTTCTGTCCAAAACCCCAGACGCGCGGGTCTTCGTTTCTGTGAGCACTACTGTTACATCGGGCTTCTCTCGTATTAATCAATCAACACAACCGCTGAACTTGCAGGCTGGGAATTACACAAAAGCGCATATATGCGATACCTTTGTGTCCAAAGCGGCGGCGGCCAACCTCATGATGGGAGAGGTCCCTCCAGGCGAGAATTTCAATGTATGGCTAGGGAAAAACGCTGTGAATGGTCTGGATCGCGATGCCCTCGGATTACGCAAATCAGTTTGTCGGTTTTGGATTGGACGATGGGCACGTTTGTAATCTTTTTCTCCTCCAGGTGAATATTATTTTGTATGTATACATACTGTCAGTGTATGTACAAATATACTTAAATGTATCCTCGGTCCACGCGCCCACGTGAGTAGTGACTACAACACTTGCTATATATAGGCATGATTACCCTTTTGGTTCTTCAGCCTCATGATAGGCCCAGGCTGAAACGGCCCCGACTTGTCCTGGAACTTGCAGGATCTGCTGGAGGTCAAACTGAACGTCGACGAACTGTTGTGGACTTGTGCTGTCTCTTTTATTTACGATGGTTCAAGATCAACAGGAGGGCTCTGGGCTCGTAAATCGGGAGAATAAGGGCAGGTCAAGAGCAGGCGTGTTTGCCATGATCGCTGGACGCGCGGCAGAGTAAGCCATACATTCAAGTCTTTCCAGATCCACCGTTAGCATTCTGATCGTCGTCTTGTCAGTCCAGCCCTCCAGTTTACTTTGTTTAGCAAAGGATACGCCGCCGAAGCCCTTGTTCGCGTTGGACTCCTTAGCCCAGCCAAAATAGCTAACCTCATTGCATCCCGCGAAGGCGCCGCTGGGATTGCCTCCATTGGCCCTGTGCCAACACTTCTTGTTGGAATGTATGCCGTTGCTGCTCTACGTCATGTGTGTATTACTTTGTACATACGCTGTGTTACCAGTGGCTGATTGTAGAGCAGTCTTACTGGGCCACCTTCACGAACAAGACGTACTTCCCTCCCAAGGCTTCGTTTGCTGTTAGCTTCCTCAATGGTGCAGTCAACACTCTGAACACGTTGATCTGCACGTATACACTGGCTACGGCAGCTCCAAATGCGTCTTCAGGGTGGAGTGGCGCTCTGGGGTGGCGCCAGTACGTCCTTCATTAATCGTGAACATGCAGTTGACATATCTCTATCGCTTCATTCGTTTAGACTGGTAGGAGCAGTTCTTTTTGCCACGGGTATCGCTTTGGAGGTGCTCTCAGAGGAGATGCGCAAGCGCTTCAAGGCCGAGCCCGCAAACAAGGGCAAGGTCCACGGCACTGGACTTTTCCGTATAGTGTAAGTGTCTCGTGTTGGGTATGCTAGCATAATCATTTCCCCTCTTTATTCATTTGCAGGCGCCATCCGAACTACCTAGGATATCTCTTGTGGCGTGTGGGGATCACGCTCGCCGCCGGCTCTCCGCGAGCTGCTCTTGCAATGGGCCTGATCCAGGCTGGGTTCTTCTCCCTGAGCATCCCTGAGCTGGAAGCATACATGAAGAAACGCTACGGCGAGGAGTGGGAAGAGCACCGTGCTCGTGTGCCGTACAAGATGATTCCCGGTATCTTCTGAAGTCGGCTGAGAGTTTGCACCGTTCATTTGTATCGTGCTTTCGCGTTCTGAGACCTTCAGAACCGTATTGGGTTTTGTACAGTATATACTCACACCAATTGTAAAATTATGAGTGCGGATGACTCCAAATTCAGGTTCACGGCGTGACTCCTAATTGAGTTGAGCGGAGTCGTTACGATCACGTGACCGTTGTTGGCGGCTCTGGCTTTGCTCAGGGCGATAAACTACCCTTTCCTTGAACTTCTCATAATTTGTTGGTGAGGTGTTCGCTTTTTCTTTCTTTTGAAGGTTCCTCGCCATCTCGCTTGGTTTTGTTCTCTGCGATTCTGATCTGGTCGCGTTTTGGACGAAGGCATTGGGCACCATGGACTCTTCAGCAGATACTCGGACTCGCGCCAAGATTCGTGTGATTGCTCGCCTAAGGCCGCGCCTGCCCGGCGAACCTCCCGATTCATCTTTGCAAGTTGTCCACGTAGATGGTCGGCCCTGTGTGGAAATTTCGAACCTCAAGAACACGACGACTGGTTCATTCCAGTTCCAGTGAGTCGCGGTAGCTGTTCCCGGTGCGCTGCATCAATTTGACGCGATTGCAGATTCACAAACGCCCACCCCGGGACAGCAACTCAAGAAAATATCTTTGAACAGGACATCCTTCCTATGCTTGAATATGTTTATTCGGGTATCGTACGTGGCGAGTCTTTGCCGAAGATAGGACGTAGTAGGCTTATGAGCATGAGCAGACCGTGACCATTTTCGCGTATGGCGTTACATCGTCAGGGAAAACACACACTATGCAAGGGACGAAAGAGGAACCAGGCGTTATTCCGCGCGTTGTCCAGGTTTGTTTACGGCGGGCGATGTTAAATTCTGTGGCGTGTCAGACTCATACGATATGGCAGGATATGTTCAGGACGTTGGCGTCTTCCACCATGATTATGTCATACATGGAAATCTACAAGGACGAGGCGTACGACCTTCTTGTGCAGCGAGAGAAGGTGCAAAAAATTTCTTGTCGACAGGAATAATCGCTGAATACAAGCTGGTACACAGGCCCAAAAACTTCCGATACGCGAGAACGGGCAGGGCGTCGTTTTCGTTGCGAACTTGACATCTGTTGAGGTCGATTCTGTTGAAGAGTTTAATCGACTTTATAAGTATGTCGGTATTGTGTCGCATGCCATAACTGTGTTCAAAGTGTTTTCAGTCGGGCAAATAAACAACGTTCGGTTGCCTCAACTAACCTCAACCACGCATCTTCTCGGTCACATGCCATTCTGACCCTGGAGGCACGTTCACTTTCACCAGAGACGGGCGCACGCGTTACCTGTCGTATTAATTTGGTCGATTTGGCTGGCTCTGAAAACAATAATGTAAGGATGCTTAATGTCATGCCATGTTATATTTCTGACTCGGGATCTAGCACACAGGAAATGACGCCCAACGTATGGTGGAGTCTTCGGCCATCAACAAGTCACTTAGTGCTCTTGGCCAAGTTGTGGACGCCCTCAATCGTGGTGACGTGCGTCTTTTTCCTAGAAGAG
Organism: Fistulina hepatica ATCC 64428; assembly: GCA_000934395.1. Lineage (NCBI taxonomy): Eukaryota > Fungi > Basidiomycota > Agaricomycetes > Agaricales > Fistulinaceae > Fistulina > Fistulina hepatica. Next base: position 6,905 of record KN881813.1, read on the forward strand.
TCCTTTTCTTCCTTGAAGTTAACGTTCATTTAGTCACGCATACCCTATCGTAACTCCAGGCTTACACGCGTACTGTCAGACGCGCTTGGAGGCTCATCGCTTGGACTCATTATCTGTAATGTTGCTCCAGGGGAACGGTTCCGACAGGATACCCTGAACACGCTCAAGTGTGTAGTCTGCGCATGCATTTGGAGCTGTTTATGACTGTATTTCTTAGGTTCGCGTGCAAGGCTCGGAACATCGAGAGCAAGACCGTTGTTAACGAACGCACAAGTCCCCCAACTACAAATATACCCCTTCCACCGTCAAAGCCTGGTCTTGCATCCAGACCCAGTATGATTGCGGCACCACGCCCGAGCATGTTCATGGCACCTCGTTCCAGTATGGCCGTGGCACCGCGTCCTAGTACGGCCGGCGCACCATGGGCTAGTGCGTTGCCTGCTCGCACAGGTAGTGCTATGTTGCGAGCCGGCACTGTGCCATTCCAGGTGGGCTCTCGTGCGTCATCTGTGTGTGGATCACGCCCCTCTTCCAATGCAAACACGCGTCAGTCCAGTGGTGGCCCACTTGCGAGCATTAGTGGTACGACGGTGAGCAGTGGACTGCCTGTCGAGGATTTAGAGGAAAAGATCCGCCAACTGGTTGAGGTCGAGGTTACGAAGCGTTTGACCGAACGAGAGTCCAGTTTAGGAGAGCGTGAGAATGAATTCCGCCTACGAGAACAAGAGATCCGGGAGCGCGAGAAGGAGTTACTGGAGCGGGAAAAGGCAATGCGTCAAGACCAGCGTCTTGCTCGTCACAGCTCAGCATTTAGCCCTCGTTCGAGGCAGCGCGCGAATTCCCTCTCTTCACCTATGAAAGAGAGTAAAACGGGTCCTAAGGAGAGCATCCCTTCAGGCATTATTACACCGCTTTTGAAGCATCGCAAGGATCTCGACAACATCGAGCTCCTGCGCCGGCTGCAGGACCTAGAGAGGCGATGGTGAACCCAATATTTTGTCGCCCTGGACAACATGACTGAATTATCGAAATTTACAGTGATGACGCCAATAACCAGGGCGCGTTCGCGGAAGCGCTGACCCCTGTGTCGAAGAAAAAGGCAGGCCGTGCTTATGTGGCACTTGCACGGGATCAGACGCAGAAGCGCGTAGTGGTTTTGATGTGATCATCGTGCATGTGCTGATGACATTGCAGGGGCGACTTACAGGCTGCCCTAGACCTGTATTGCAAGGCGAGGACGTTTGTACCAGACAACGTCAAGTTGAAAGAGAGGTGGATACTTTTCGTCAATAATATCTTTCTTTATGGCGGCAAGTCCGGCATTTGATAAGTCCATCCATTCCTTTGCTCATTTTGCGCATTTGCTATCTACTCATCATTTGGTCAAGCATGATACAGACATCATTATACATTCATTACAACAGCACAATTTTACATAGATGGAGACGCTAGCTTTGGATATGGCGATACGCTACGCATATTTCTTCCCATTTTCTATTCTATTTTTTTTTTCCTGCTCATTGTGCAGATCTAACTGCTGTGGTAGAATCCTAGATGTGGAATGGGACTTGAGAAGCCAAGCCAATCCGGGTGTGCCGCAGTCCCCACGGCGACGAGCGTCACCATCCCAGAAATCGTATTCTTACTCTTCGAGCCGCCTTGATCAGCTGGATCTCCAGCGCACTTCCTCGCCTCAGAAGCACAAACGTAGGAAGGAGGAAACCGATGACGAGATGGAGAACGAAAACTTCGCTGCTAGGGGACGACGCCACGAGGTTCATGGAGACCGAGACATTCTCTGTACATCGCGCGCCAACTCACAGAGCGAGACTCCCGCGAAGAGGAAACGCGATGACGGAATGCTGAAGGATTCCGAGCAAGATGAAGGAGAACTGCCGAAGAAGCGCCGCACATACCAACAGACGGCTGATGGTCGCCCGCATGGAAGTGAAGAAGATTGGGAGTTCACGACTCCGCTCTCCGAAGCGGCTCAGCAGATTTAAGAATCCATTTACTGTCATGGTGTCGTTCGACCTTCGTACAAGCTGTTGTAGTAATCATAATTTTCTTGATGTCTGTTTCATTTCAAGTTGTGGTACAGTGGTTCCCGGTAAATAGAGCCTTTTCGAATAAGATGATCCGCACGTCTTTTTCGTGGCCAATATCGGTACTTTTTTTCACTTTCGCTGTTCGTCAGACCAGCACATGTATGGTTGTGCTGGCACATCGTGAACTTCCAAATAGGGCAATTGTCACGTAATTGCTGCAGCTCTCCGATAACTACATTTCCTAACTTCACATCTAAGTTATATCTGAGAAAAATAGGAAAAATATGGATGTCCTGTGCCCGTAGAAGAGCAAGGTCATGAAACGCACATAGCAACATGCTCACGGTGTTCAGGAGGTTGATAAACAGATTCCTCCGCGGAAGCAGATCACTGATCATTTATTGTGTTTCTTCATTCAAGTCTGTTGTGTGTATTCATCGGCATCGACGTCGACTTCGTCGACGTTGGACAGTCTAGCATCTGTACGACCCAATCTTTGCCGAATCGTTCCCTCGTATTTGCGCCGACTTTCCCTTTTCTGGCCTTTTCTCTCGCGGTGTCGGCCGTCGAGACCATAAATCAGATCTCCTGACCATTTTTATGCTCGCATCTTGTACCCTTGTGTCGAAATTTTTGACAACTTTCTACTGTAAATCATAACTATGGCCGACGCAGTTGACGATGACGACCGGCACGAGAAGAAGAAAACCAAGGGTACGCGTATCTCTCTCGTCGGTCCACGAACAACGCTCACATTGCCTTGCGATACCTGCGCTCTGCCGATCGGCCTTGCGTTTCGACTGCTGCCTCCAATCTAAATATCCCCGGAATTTATGCCTTACGCTTTGTTAATAGCCAAAGATCTCTCGCACGTCCCTTGCAAGTTCTTCAAAGTTGGTGGATGCACCGCTGGGTCCTCGTGCCCGTTCTCGCACAATCTCCCGGAACCCGGTGGTCAGAAGGATGTTTGTGCCTGGTTCGTGAAGGGCAACTGCAAGTTCGGCCACAAATGTGCTTTAGCCCATGTTCTTCCTGGGCAGAGCATGTCGATGGACCGCAAAAATAAGAAGGCCGCACAAGCGCAGGCACAGGCTAATCGCGAGGCGGCTGGCGGTGGCGGCGGAAATAATGGAAAGCGTCGTGAGAGGCGGGTAGATGAGGGCAAACGTGGTGATGACAGTCGCAGGGACCGCGGGGATCACGACGACCACAACGGCTCTGCGCGAAAAGAGAGGAACGTTGAAGGCATGCGTAGGGACCGTAGTGGTGACGGATCTCGGCGGGATAAGGCGAAGGACGGCGGTCTGCTTGGCGGCCCTGGTGGCCTGCTCAGTGGGTCGACGGCGCCTACTCGCGTTTTGACTAGTTCTCGTCCTCCCATGGCGCTGCCTCTCAAGGCATCAATCAGCCCTTCGGCACCTGCTCCCGCTTTGAGGGTGCGTTATACGTTGTCATTCAATGGACATCATTCCTCAATAATTTTGTTGCAAAGGATATTGATTTCACAGTTGACGGTGTCGACGACGCTCCGCCGCCTGCCAAATCCTATTCCGGAGTCCTCAAGGATTCTCATCCTGCGCGTAATGCCACCGCATCAGGTAGCACATATTGTTCTATCCATACCATTCCAGCTGACCTTTGCCATCAGCGCCCATTCCACGACCGCCACTCGTTGAAGAGAATGATGAGCCCGAACCTTGGGATAAAGCCAAAGGCGAGCGAGTTGACTTCGGGCCTATTGGTTCGTCTTGCAACAGCCTATGATTATGGCCAATGTTCATGTTGACCACTTAGGTTCGCCCACCAAATCAACTGGCATATCGCCAACCTCCCCTCGACGAGCCAATGGTATATCTATTAATTCCCCAGACGCTGGCTCTTCCCATGACAACTCTCCTCACAAAGTTGGTTCTCCTGGATCTCACGCTAACTCGTTCATGTCCACGTCTCCGTTCACCGCCCCTGCCGGTAGATATTACGAGCAGGTAATTCTTTTGTCAACCTGCCTGTCACATTGAAATTTACATGTGGTAGGGCACGACCGCTTCTTACTACGAGCGAAGCAATTCATCGGCCTTCTTGGGCGACATGGGTTTGAGTCGAAGTGTTGGATGGGGTGGCATGGGCCTTACTGGTCGGCGTGAAGAAGCCGAGTCCACGAACAGTGACAAGCTGGGCCAGACAAAGGAGGAGGACCTTGAGGATTTCATTCCCTCTTCGCTTTCGGAATTGCTGACACCTGAGGAAACCAGTCGCCGCATGAATCGACGACTGAGCAACACGAGTGGCGTGCCGGCGCCCATGTCGAAGCTCACGTCGACTGATCCTACCACGGGAGCCAAAGCGGCGGTTGAAGAGTCCGGTGGTGCCGAGCCAAAGCCGGGTTTAGCGCCAGTGCGACAATCGTCACCCCCGGAGCAACCTTACTCTCGCTCAGTTCCCGCGCCGTCTCTTCTCGGTATTAAGAGTATTTGGGGTGATGCCAACGCTGACAAGCGACTACCATCCCAAAGTCGAACGCCGGCTATGACAGTTGGTACGTCGATATGTTCATATTGTTACGTATCTTCCTGACTTTTGTTTTCTTTTCGCAGGCTCTCCCAGCCAGTACGGAGAGTACGGGCTTGCTGGCCGGAACGGTGCTTACGGCAACGTCGGTGAGTCAATTTTACGATCGACCGTTCCTTTTGGTAGTCAATTTGCACACAGGCAGCCCTTCGAACGCTCACCTTGCGGTAGGAAGTCCTACTTCGAATACATTCCGGGACGCAATCGGGAGCCTAGGGAGCGTTGGTGGTATGTTGTTATATCTTATAGAAACGTTCACAGCTCACTACCGGTTAGGCATGTCCCTCAGCCCGTCGAACGCCAGTGCGGCTTTCTTGCCAAATATCCATAGAGAATACCATGCTTCTCTTCTAACAAGGGCTAACGCTGGTGCAGACCAGGTCGGTCCTAGACTCGTATTTCGCGAACTTCACACTCATGTTCAACAGAGCCGTTTGAACCGGAATATAACGCCACCTGTGCCGTCACAGGCAGTTCCGTCGTTGGCGATGAACTCGTCCCAAAGTCAACCTTTGGGTGCTGGCACATCTACTTTGACACCTAGCGATTCAACACAGACATTGCACGGAAATTCAACATCTACCGGTTTCACGAAGGCCACGAGCGTTCGCAGTCCTTTCGATCTGACCCAATATGCCAACGGTCAGCCGCTTCTCGGCACAAACACCGATCCGTATGGTATGTTTCCTTTTCGTGTGACCGGATTCATGTTGCTAACTTCCTCTCGCAGGCGGCAATACCATCATGTCGCCTTCTTCGAAGGCTCTCCATTCCCATGCTCCGGGTCAAAGTCTTCCTCAAGGTTTGGCCGCGGGCTATTCGAGGTCTATCTTTTACTTGATTCACGTGATGATTATTTACTGATGTTTCCCCAGAATACACGCCCTTCCCCCACTGAATTCACCCGCCAATTCAAGCGCAATTGGCAGCCCTGGTCTCAACTCTGCTTTCAACGTCGGTTCCTTCACTGGAAGCAGCTTCGGTGCTCGAATGGACTACAGCGCCACCAAGGCTGATTACGGCAGCTTCAGCGCTAAGGGCCTCAGTGATTGGGCAGCTAGCACACCACCTTCGGAGAACACTGCGTTTGGTCTGTCTGGCCAGAACAACGGCGGTTTAGGAAGTCTCGGTTCCCCTCCAGGCCTTGGAATACAGCATCCGAAGGGGTTGACGGGCAACCCTAGTCTCGATGCCATGTTTTCTCGCCTGTCGGTGGGCACTCCGACTGGTGGTGCTCAAACAGTGTCGCAAGGACCACGCTGGGCCAACTCACATCTCCGGCGTCCGAGCCAGCCGACGATGCTCCAAGGCACGGACGCGACGGCGCCTTACGGTACCACCGTTGGCCAAAATACCATTCCCGCGCAACCAGGATTTGCTCATGCAAATGACGATGACGACCTGTTCAGCATGGATGGCTGAATCATCGTTCAATCGATCTTGAGCAGACATTTGTATATAAAAGGTCGCTGTGACACGTCTGCGGTAGCGTGGGCGAAGCAAGTGAAAATATCTTGTTGTATTTAATCCCTTCCCAGAAGGCCGCGTCTTGACATTTAGGGTGCGTGTATGATGGAAGTTGTACTCTTAATGACCTCGCCAGTATACGATACTCGAGCGGGTTATGTACACGTCTGGTCATATAATGGACTTGATCAAAATATACTACTATATCTTCTCTAACCGCACTTCAGAAATGACATGCTCTCGACAAAGCCGCGAGAGTCTCCCTTGCACTTTGATTTATTGTAGACTAGCACATCTTGATCGCCGCCTTCCGCAAACATGGACTCCGTTCTGTGTTATGTAGCTCGTTCCTGGCACTAACAACACAAACACAGATCATCTAATGCTCTGGTGGTCACGGAATTCCTATTGGTTCAGAACGTTCAATCGCTAGCGAAAAGGTGGTCAGCGATGTGACCATCTCTGGTAACCACCGACTCGATGTATGTAATGACGCGATAGTAATAGTATACTTACCATTACAAAGAACGCGATTTGAAGAGTAAGCAATGGTATACCATTACAAACTTGAAGAACGCAATTAGAGTAAGCAATGCAGGACACAGACGTGTCGTCGGCATTGGAGTCGACTTGGATGCCCAGACCGTACGTTGATACATTTAAATACCTCTGCTCTCTTCCGTTCACTCTCATCCATTCTAACCTCTCTCAAAAGTAAACCCCAGAACACCGTAGGATCTCTGATTCCACGACCTCTGACCACGCCATGTCGACGGCCAGCAACGAGACCGCAAAGCCCAAAATCATCTTCTACACCTACCATGACTGTCCTTGGGCCCATCGGGTACATATCGCCTTGCATGCACTCGGTTTGGAATACGAAGAAGTGATTATTGACCTCGACCGACCGCGAGATGAGTGGTATCTAAAGATCAACCCACGAGGTATACCCAATCTTTTCCTCTCGTAGTCTGTCGCTCAGCTATCTAACATCGCTTCCAGGCGTCGTCCCGACCCTCTCGTACAACGGTGCCATCATCTCCGAATCCGCCATCATCGCCACCTTCCTGGCCGACGCCCACCCCGGCATGCTCCTCCCCCCGTCCACTGCACCCTCCGGCGCACTCACCCGCGCCCGCATCTCCTTCTTTGTCGACGCCTTTGTCAGCAAAGTGGTATCCGTACTTCCGAAGCTCCAACACCGTATTTTGGAAGGCGCTCCAGCCGCCGAGATCAGTGTGCTGACGACCGCGGCCGTGGACGCCCTCGCAAAGGAAATAGAGCCGCTGCTTGACGGCAGTAAAGAAGGGTATCCAGCCGCTGACCCGTTTTTCCTCGGGTCGCCGCACATCACGCTCGCGGAGGTACTGACAGGATCGTTTCTCCTGTGGCTCTTGGACTTCCCGAAGCCCAGCATCGGGCTTCTACCCGAGGAGCTGGCGACGGCGATTGCGCAGCGGACACCTGTGTTTCATGCGTGGACGCAGAGAGTGGTGAAGGTGAAGAGCGTTAATTATATCTGGGATGCGGAAAGAGTTGCAAAGAGAGCGAAGGCGAAGCTGGGGGAAAAGAAGGCTGCTGGTCAATAGACCTGCGTTGTGGAGGTCATGGCAGTATAAATACTGCCACTTTCATCGAAAGCAAAGGCTTTTTTTCCGATTCCGGATGTATTCTTTTGAAGGAGAGCTTTATTGGCAGCTACCCGTGTTCCGCACGGTGGCATGAGTTCAGGTTTCTGATGAGCAAGGATGTATGTAATTAAAGTGTAAATAATAATCGACTGCACCGTAAACTGCATTTAGGATTCAAGCTGGCCAGGACTATGGCTAGCAGTAGAACGTGAACTCCGTTGAGAGTTGCTTGCGCAAGCAGTTGTCGGAGTGTGGTGGACTCAAAGCTATTAATGACCTCGCCAGTATACGATACTCGAGCGTGTTATGTATACGTCTGGTCATATAATTATCAATGGACTTGATCAAAATATACTACTAAGTATATCTTCTCTAACCGCACTTCAGAAATGACTTGCTCTCTGATTGTCGAGAAGGCGAGAAAAGGTCGTGGGCGAACTGTCACTGTCCCATTGCATATTTGGGACTGGGGTCATAGTGTTCGCTCGCCGACTTTCGGCTCGCGCTTCTGGGGGGATGACGGCGCGGTGAGCAGTGATCTCCCTTACGAGAACCTCATGTTGCAGCAAAGGTCATAGGCTTTGGTAACACTCTAGAGAGTGGTGTGGTGGGTGGGGCAAGAAAATAGACAACGAATACTTACACTAAGTACTTAATATTTAATGTTACGAGCTCGAGCGTTCTACAGCAGGCTGATCGGCGACTCTGATCGCCGCCTTCCGCACACATGGACTCCGTTCTGTGAATTAATGCTCAGCGCTCCTTCCTCGCACTAACATGGCAGACGCTAACACAGATCATCTAATGCTCTGGTGGTCACGGAATTTCTATTGGTTCAATCGCTAGCGAAAAGTGGTCAGCGATGTGATCATCTCTGGTACATACATAACACTATGTAATGACGCGATAATAATAGTACACTATTAAATAACTAAGTATTACAAAGAATGCGATAAGAGTAAGCAATGGCGGACACCGACGTGTCGTCGGCATTGGAGTCGATTTGGATGCCCAGACCATACGTTGACATGTACATCAGAACCACCTCCGCTCTCTCTTCATTAATCATTGCTTTCACTTGAGGGTTGTACCAACAGAGTCAAAGCCGACAACATCGTACGAACATCGATCGCACGACCTCTGACTCCGCCATGTCAACGGCCAGCAACGAGACCGCAAAGCCCAAAATCATCTTCTATACCTACGGTAACGGTCCTTGGATCCATCGGGTACATATCGCCTTGCATGCACTCGGTTTGGAATTCGAAGAGGTGATTATTGACCTCGACCGGCCGCGAGAGGAGTGGTATCTAAAGATCAACCCACGAGGTATACCCAACCTTTCTTATCCTCTAGTCTCTCGCTCAGCTATCTGACATCGCCTCCAGGCGTCGTCCCGACTCTCTCCTACAACGGCGCCATCATCTCCGAATCCGCCATCATCGCCACCTTCCTGGCCGACGCCCACCCCGGCACGCTCCTCCCCCCGTCCACGGCACCCTCCGGCGCGCTCACCCGCGCTCGCATCTCCTTCTTCGTCGACGCCTATGTCAACAAAGTGCTACCTCTAGGTCGGAAGCTCCAACACCTCATTTTCGACAGCGCCCCAGCCGCCGAGATCAGCGCGACGACGACCGCGGTCGTGGACGCCTTCGCAAAGGAAATCGAGCCGCTGCTCGATGGCAGTAAAGAAGGGTATCCAGTCGCTGACCCTTTTTTCCTCGGATCGCTGCAGATCACGCTCGCGGAGGTATTGACAGGACCGTTTCTCCTGCGGCTTTTGGACTTCTCGAAGCCCAGCATCGGGCTTTTACCACAGGGGCTGGCGACGGCGATTGCGCAGCGGATACCGGCATTTCATGCGTGGGCGCAAAGGGTAGTGAAAGAGAAGAGCGTTAATTATATCTGGGATGCGGAAAGAGCTGCGAAGAAAACGAACGTGAAGATAGAAGCAAAGAAGGCTGCTGGTCAGTAGACCTGCATTGTGGAGGTCATGGCAGTAAGTATAAACATTGTCACTCACATCGAACCGAACGCAAAGATCTTTTTCCGATTCCGGATGTATTCTTTTGAAGGAGAGCTCTATGTCGGAATTGTGCTACCTACTACTATGAGTTGAGATTCCTGATGACAAGGATGTACGTAATTAAAGCGACTGTATCGTAAACTGCATCTATACCAGGCTAGTATTCAATATTCAATATTCAGGACTATGGCTAGCAGTAGAACGCGAGCTCTGTTGAGAGCTGTTTGCACATGCAGTTGTCGGAGTGATGGACTCAAGACTATAGTGTGCGGACTTCTTCGCTTGTTCGCATGGAAAATATACCATTTATGGACAGCAGGAATTCCACTGTGAAGTGCTTAGACTGCAGTCGTGAAAGAGATCCCAACTATACTGATATATTGGATAAATACGTACTTAAGCGCGTTATAAACAAGGAGATCAAATACGGATAAGACCGGTCTACAGTAAAATGACATGCACATCTACAATAATATGTAGCAAGTCTAGAGCCTTCCGCGAATGCGAATCTCTACCCAACGAAACGGCAAATACAACAGTACGGTCAGGACGAATGCGACCTCAAAACCGATGTCACCTATTGATAAAGAGGATAAACCCGATGATTTTTACTTTGCGAGAAAAATTCATTGCTTACCGGTGTGCTTTGCTACGGGACCAGTGTACCAAATCTGCCCCATACAGGGAACAATGAGCGCAAACGACATGGCACCGGCCGCAAGAGCCGCGACGCCCGTTGGAAGCGCACGCGCATCCTTATAAATGGCAGGATCGTACGTCGTAGCATCGCCATGGCGGAACACTATATGCTCAGTGATGACAATAGCGACGAACGCAGCAGACCAGTATGCGATCACACCGATGAAGTTCTCGAGCGAATCAAAGAACGAGGTGACCGCCTTGATGGACACCGGTATCACACTTGCGTAACCCGTTAAGAAAGCGTGAGTGGAAAACATAATGAGAAAGGCAACATACACGGCAATGATGATGATAGAGAACAGGGCACGCGGCACTTTGCGCAGCGCGGGCAGCAGCATCTGGAAGTTGAGCGACACAGAGTACGTGGACGCAGCCATATTTCCGAGCGTCGAGAACGCCAGAATCACGACCATGAACTTGCCAAAACCCTTCGCTGGCGATAGCATCGCAGCAAGGACACCACCAGCAGAATCTGCCCAGTGAGTAAGAGGGCAAGTCAGCCATCGAGAAATAGAAGCAATTGGCGAGTCAACGACATACTCGTGTCATATGCGGCAGCCCACTCCGGGACGTTGGGTACGGCGCCTCCAATGGCGGCGCCAAGGACCATGAGTGGCACCGTGGGGAGCACAAAGCCGGCAAACGCATATGCGAATATGTGTTTCGCAGGCGCGTTGGGAGGCATGTATGTCGCGTAGTCGGATGCAAGCGCCGAGTACGGAATAAAGAAACCAGCGATGAGACCGCCGAACGACAGGATCGTGGGTGCGTCGTGATACGTGCCGGGTGCTTGCTGGTGCAGATGTTTGCCGCCAGTTCCGAGCGCAACGATGATGCAGATAAAAATTGGGATCCAAGCATACAGCTCGTACTGGTGAAGGACTCTGTACCCACAGAACGAGACCAGCAGAGTGATTATGCAGATGATAATTATGCCTACACTTTATCGAGGTATTTGTTATTTTTAAAGCAGTAGAAACCATCAAAACAACACACTTATCGCTAACGGATCCAGGGTTGACGGCCGCGAGCGTCTGTCCACCCACAACAGCACCAATGACGACGAAGCCGGTGACCGTGGCCATGTTAAGAATAACAGGGATAACGGAACCATATAACCTACGCTAGAGTGAGCCGAAAAGCAAACAGAAGATGGAATCAACAAGTGACAAACCCGAAGCTATACCGGGCTTGTATCATCTGTCGCAGGCCGGTCTTGGGACCCAAGGTTGCTCTATTCAATGCCAAATACCAATAATGAGATGGTTAAAGAAAGAAAAATGCATAGGCCCACAGGTAAGCAGGGGGGACACTACACAGAAGACTGAAGAACAAGATGACCAGAGACGAATCGCGAAGGCTAAGACCATAGCTAAGTGTCGCAGACATGCCAGTGATGACTCTGGGGTATGTGTAAGATTAAGATGGCGAAGAAGAGGTGTATAGCTTACGAAAGCAAGCAGAAATTCATCGTCCAAAAGAATGTGAAGATCTGGTGGTATCGGTTTTGCACGCGCTCATGCTCGGGTACGGGTTCAATGCCAGTCGTTTCGACCTCGTAGCGGCCCAGTTTAGACCAAAGGTCGTGAACGCGTCCGATAGAGCAGGACTCCTCGACATTGACATAGACAGAATCCTTCTCGACGTCGATGGGTATGCTGGCCTTCTCAGAAGAAATGGGGGAATGGGATCGTGAGACCATTGCCGCTGAGAGGGAAAATGGGCGTCAAGTGGATTCGGCCTCGCGGGGGTCAGGGAATTGGGGGGCGTTCTGGCACGAAACGGGCAGATGGCCGGAATGCACGCGAGGAGGGGTCCGCGCGCTTTTATTTGAATGAATTGAACGGGATGGACAAAGACAGCAGTAGATAGTAGGTAAGCATGACTCGCGTACACAGAAGACTCAAGAACACGGATTTGACCAGAGACGAATCGCGAAGGCTGGCCAGCTAAGTGTCGCAGACATGCCAGTGATAACTCTGGGGTATGTGTAAGATAAGATGGGCGAAGAAGAGGTGTATAGCTTACGAAAGCAAGCAGAAATTCAATCGTCCAAGAATGTGAAGATGGGTATCGAGTCGCGCGGCTGAATGCAGGCTGGAGAATCAACGGCGTCGTAGCGACGCGGAATAGCGCCGTCAGCTATGCGTGCGAAGTCACGAAACAACATACACTGACCAGAAAATTTTCGACGTCGATGGGTATGCTGGCCTTCTCAGAAGAAATGGGGAATGGATCGTGAGACCATTGCCGCCGCCTGTCGGTCATTTGGATCAAGCCTGACCACCATTTTCGACGTCCGTGTCCGGCAAAAAATCTGGCCTGCGGCACCGAAATGACGATTTGTGTCCGGCAAAAAATCAGGGGGTCTCCCCAATAGAATGAATGAACGGGATGGACATTAGGCAGCAGTAGATAGTAGATAAGATGACTCGCGTAAATAATGACTCACGATCATGCCGGATTTGTACTAGCCAGCCGCCCGTTTGCCGGCCGGCAATGTTATCGCGCGCCACCCACAGCAATCTGGGTATGTACTGTGAAAGCTGTGGGCGCTCAAAAAGTATGTAAGTACTTACCGGTGCAATGATATGCACCTTCTCCAATCCACGTCCAGCGATATGACGATAGCCAGCGCATCCTCCCAGTCTGAATCCGTCCGCACGGTTCACCAACCTATCCACCCGGGTGTGCGGCCATTGCTCGATCCAGAGTACGTCGCTTTCCACGATGAAGTGCTGCAGTACATCCCGCGCAGCGAGTCTCAGCCTTTCGACCCTGTGGTACGCACGCATGGTATGCCTGGCGCATCAGAACCTATCCCCGTAGGCAGCACACGCGACATTAAGCCGAACGAGAGATGGGATGTACGAGTCTTCACACCAAATGGCGAAAGACCTGAGAAGGGCTGGCCAGTTCTTGTCTGGTTCCATGGAGGTGCATAATGAGCGCCTTCTGCACGACTAGGCATGACTTAATATAGGTGCCATCAGGTGGATGGGTTTTAGGCGGCGTGTCCAGCGAGAATCATTTCCTGACCAGAATCTGCGAAGGTACACCTCGATGTGCATTAAAATGCTGATCAACCAACCCATTCATCTGCAGGCGCATCTTGCGTCGTTGTTTCTGTGAACTACCGCCATGCACCTGAACACGTGTTCCCTGCAGCTGTCGACGACGCTTTTGAGGGGCTGGTGTGGGTACATGACAAAGGCGCCGCCGAGCTCGGCATCAATCCCAAACGCATTGCGGTCGGCGGTTCATCTTCTGGTGGTAACATATCCGCCGTTGTCTCCCACAAAGCCGCCACATCATCGCCGCCGATCCCTCTCATTTTCCAGCTGATGTGCGTTCCCGTTATCGACAACACCCTCACCGCGGAATCGCCGCTCTGGCAGATCAACAAGAACGCACCATGGCTGACTCCGGCGCGTATGCTGTGGTATCGTCGAATGTACCTGCCCAACGAATCGGATTGGGCGCGTCTGGAGGCGTCACCGAACCAGGGCGACCCTAAGCATGCGCCTCGGACGTGGATCGGTGTTGCCGAGCAGGATCTATTGCGACCAGAAGGTGAAGCGTACGGTGAATTCTTACGCGCGGGTGGTGTTCCGGTCGAGGTGAAGGTGTACAAGGGCTCGACCCATTCGATGATGAACATCGACGGTGCGTACTTTCACCCTTTTGTGCTGCTATTCCTTGCACGAAATCAGTGACCGACGTGTTCCTCACATCGATTACCCGACACTAGCGTACGTCCCGTGAGTTTACAGTCGTGGTCGTTCGACTGACCTTTCGTTTCCAGAATCATGGAGAAGGGAAGACAGTTTATTAAAGATGCGACCACAGCGTTAAAGGATGCGTTCGACACGTCCAACACGTCCGCATGATACTTACTAAGGGATACCGGTAACGCGTCGGGCGAATACTCTAGGCCGTCAGGCCTTCAGGCCTCAGGTGTCAGAGAACCCAGTGGCAAAGATGTATATATCGCGATATGGTACTGAAAGAGATCCTCGATTGTACAGGACGCACGCCGGCACGAAGCAGGTTACTGTGCATACCTGAAATGAAAGCAGTAGCGCCGGTAATTTGCCGGTAACTCGCTGTGACGCGGTCACATGATTAGTTTGCCTGCCGAAACTTCGATCATATCCTGCCGGGTCGATAAGAACGGCAAGTGACGGCAATAAAACCCACGATCCCTCCTTGTCGTCCAGAATAAACTTGACCATGGCACCCTCGTTCGGTTCCACAGCCCAGCACGCATTCTCCACCACCCCGACCGCCGAAGATCCATACCGATACCAGGTCGGTTTTGGCAACCGATTCGCATCAGAGGCCATGTACGTCCCCCAGATCATATCTTCTTGCTCCCGCAGGTGGGCCTTCGGAAAATTTACGCAGATATCTGTTTTTGTAGCCCGGGAACACTCCCCTTCGCACGCAACACACCTCAAAAATGCAAGTACGATCTCTACTCTGAACAGGTGCGCCAACCGATCCCTTTGCGATCTACTTGCAGACGGATGACTCTTTCTGCATTGATGTAGCTCAACGGATCTGCGTTCATCTCATCGCGGCAGATGTTGCAGAATGTCTGGATGTACCGCATCCGACCTGCTGTCGCCCATCGTGGGTTCACGCCCCTCGACAGCGGGGACGTCGAAGGCAATTTCTCGCTGCTGAATCCGCGCGTACATCACGTCCCGCAGCAACTCGCATGGGACCCTTTCATGATGCCACCCTCCTCTTCGACCTCGCGAGTTGACTTTGCGCACGGCATTCATACGATCGCTGGCCATGGAGATCCAACCCTTGAGGAGGGTGTCGCCGTGCACATATACACCGCGAATGCATCTATGCAGAACAGCGCCTTCTGCAGCGCGGACGGCGATATGCTGATCTTACCGCAGGAGGGCCGCCTCAGTATCCAAACAGAGCTCGGAAGGTGCGTACGGAATAATATTGGTTTATGCCATTCCGTTGCATCAATTCTCACCCGTTAAAAGGATGATGGTGCGCCCCGGCGAGCTCGTCGTCATCCAGAAGGGGATCAGATTCAAGATTACCCTTCCGGATGGAGGTCCTGTGCGTGGATGTAATAGTTCTTCTTGCTTGCCTATTTCCAGTTGATGTTCATCTCGAGCTTCATTTGATAGACATTCAAGAAATATTCGGCAGTCATTACGAGCTACCAGAGCTCGGTCCGTTGGGATCAAATGGCATGGCGCACCAGCGCGACTTCGAAATGCCCATAGCTAGCTTCGACATCGACGAATCGCCTTGGGAAATTGTGTACAAGTACTGTGACGGTCCTTTTCTCATGAACGTAGGCAGCCTCTAATCTCACTCTTACAGATACTGCGGAAAGCTGTATATGTGCAAGCAAGACCACACGCCTTTCGACGTCGTTGCGTGGCACGGAAAGTGAATTCCTGCCATTTTTGCATTTTTCGTATCTATTGTTCCGACGAAACCTGATACCAGCTATGTACCATACAAATATCTCCTCACAAAGTTCGTCAATGTGGGCAACCTGGAGAAGGACCAAATGGACCCAACCGTGTATTGTGTCCTAACCGCGCGCTCGAAGATTCCAGGCGTGTCGCTGACCGACTTTTTGGTCTTCACACCACGTTGGAGTGTCGCGACCGACACTTTCCGACCGCCAGTGCGTAATCCTTTATTCGCACATACTGGGGGGCCACTGCAGTAGTCCAGGTTTTCTCTGACCGAGCATATATCTCTTCGCAAAGTACTACCACCGTAACATGTCGACGGAAGTGATGGGCCTACTGTACGGCACCTACGGCGGCAGCAGCCACGTCCTGGAGCCTGGGGGGCTTAGCTATGAGGCGTCGTTTATGCCGCACGGCGGTATGCGCATCTCCTTGATAGTTCTAGAGAAATGGAATGAAGTCGATCACGACAATCTTGTGCAGAAACATACGAGACTTGGAAGGAAGCTACGACCGTCGAGCTGAAGCCCACACGCGTGTGTGAGAATACCATTGGTATGTTGGCATATCATAGTATTACCTCTCAAACTCTGTGTTTTATCTTTCTCGGATTTTTCTTTGACAGCATTCATGTTCCATATCAGCATGAAGCTAGGCATTACCGACTACGCCTTGCACCGCTCCGGAGTATTACACGGTGGGTCTAACCAACTCCTTCGTTCCTCGTACTTTTCAACTGTTTGCTTCATTTTCGAAATCCGGGCACGCTGACCAAAAATCGTTGCCCATAGCATCGCCTGCCGACCAATGGGATAACCTGAAGGGACACTTCATGGACCATATCGAGGAGATCAATGCTGACCTGTGCGCAGCTGGTCTCCCCACGCTTGGCAGCGGCTCGCCGTCTACCACAAGTGCAGCCCAACCAGCCACCGACGATCAGTTCGACAACCTTGCGGGCGTGGTAGCACTATCAAACAGTGACACAAGCGTATTCTGAACAATGTAATCTATTTCATCGAATCCAGAGGATGGATACATAAATACACGGATCAGGCGTTTCTAGAAAATGTCGCCTCCCCAATGTAAAAAGTGTGACGAACGTGTTGTAAGATAATACCCAGAAAAAAAAGTACAAACATGAAGACAAAAACATGACAAAAAACTGATCTACACATAATATAAGTAAACATACAATCGGCTCTCGATATCTCCCTCTAATGGTACAAAGCTTCATTCAGTGCGTGGCGAATACAAGTACGTTTCATATTGGTCAGCTGTACAACTTGTTTCCTTAGTTGCCGGATTCCTTGTCCACGGATTCAAAGTGAGTACCACGCCGAGGGTCGGCGCGTCGCTTTTCCACCGTCTTGCGGACGTTGCTTTCTGGTCGTACAACGATGACGGGGACAGGTGAGCGGGCAAGGATATATCTACAGGCATTATCGTCACTTCGTCAAAGTCGCGCATATTAGAGCAAACACCGCTTACTTGCTCACGCTACCTATACCCATCCCAGCTCCCATGGTTCGTGACGCGCCTACACTGCCTGCGAGGGCAATTTGCCACGTGCGCCTTGAGGGGGTTCAGCTGAGAGAACTGAGGAGACGCGGAACAGGAACAACTCACTTCCCCCTTGATCCTACAACTACAGAGTCAGGACAGTACAGTGCTATTAAGCGCTCGATAGTGTCGCCGATGCACTTTGTACACACATACTCAAGGACGATCGAGAGCTGTTGGGATATAGGAGGAACGACGAGACACAATTCAAAACCTGACCACGCAATAGCAAGTTTGCCACACTTACTTTTCTGTCAGGGTCAAATTGGAGCGCCATTTGCTGTACGTGGACAAGAAAGTTGCGTGCGTCGTCACGAACGTCACGGTCATCAGTGGGGTCCACACCTCGGCACACGATAAGCTCGTCGCCGTCCTGCACAAGCATCCCCAAGCACCACTCGAGCGCCTGCGACCCACTCTCGTCCGGGCTTGCCGCGCACAGGAAGACGCGCGTCCGGTGCGATCGGTGGTAACCCTCAGATTTGACACTAAGTGTGTACGAGTACAGCGCGCTGCTGCTTGATGCAGATATCACGGATGTCGGTGGGGCCGAATCAATGGAGACTTCGAATGTGTTGAAGGAGACTTTGGGATGGTATCCCGAAGCAGCAATAGGCGACGCCATTCTGGGTGAGACGCTCGATGCGCTAGCGGTCGAGTCAGGAGGCGACGACGCAGCTGTGAACCCAGATGCCGAGGCGGCGCGGGCATGCGAGGGACCAGAAATATTGAGCGGGCGCGAGGGGGAACTTGGAAACGCCGACGACGCCGCCCGCGAAGTCAGTTTGAGAGACGACAGAACGCTGTCCATGATGATGAAGGTACGGATCAAGAACAAACGAGTGCGGGGAAAATTCAAATTCGGCTGTGCTCATGGAGTCGTGGCTGTGCTGAGGATCATCGGTGCGACTCTGGATGTAAATGCCGAATTAGATACAAAACTGAGTATACATTTGCTGAAGCAGCCAGTTCTCGAGCAGAAAATTCATCTGTGAGCAACTTGATTACTTATGCATATGCCGTGGAGCACATGTCAAAAGCGAGACAGTATATCGACTGAACAGTAAGTAGATAAAAAATCGGAAGATTGACGCTGCCTAATCCAAATGCATCAAGCTGCGGCGACGGTGTTTCCTGGGTGAGCATTAGACATCCTGTTCATCAACACATTGAAGACCGAAAAACTCACTTGACACATGCGGCTCGTTTGCGCAACCTGGACGAGGGCAGTTTTCAGTCCAACCTGTCATGAAGTACAGAGTCGAGCGGGAGACGTACAAGGTTTCAGTATCGCCGTGAATCTCTCTCGTGAGCACCTTGAGAGAACAGGCCGTTCCGATGGTCATGGCCGCGGCAGTAGCAGCTTTTCCAGGATTGTTCTTGACGTAATTTCCGGCTTTCTTCAGGACATTAGTCTTGGGTATTGTCCCCGACTGTTGCTGTTGCTGTTGCTGCTGCTGCTGCTGCTGGCTCTGCGGACTCGACATAGAATAGGACGCGCCATGAACGTGGGCCTGCGCTGGCCTCTGAGGAGGATTGTGCTGAACCAGTATTCTGCACATGACATTAGAGTCGAACGTCATCGAGCTCAAAGTCGGCGCCCACCCAGGATTTTGAGTCACTGCATTGGTCATGAGAGAGATACAAGAAAGCTGGAGGATCAAAGCAAGAATGTTCTTCATATTGTGGGTCCTTGTTTGGAGTATCAGTATGCCAGTGTATCAAGCAGGAGGTAGTGAAGGCTCGAGAAGCGGATGCGTTGACCAGTGTCCAGCACGGATGAGGGTCCTGAGCGCCGGTACAACACCTTTTTATACCATGAAGTGTCAAAATTCTCGTGTCCAGACTCCAGACGTACGAGCAACCCCCAACGCCACGAAATTCCGCCCAGTCACAGCATGTTTGTTCTGGCGACCGCGATTCTATGTGCAAGCACATGCCGAGGAGTCGGTTGAGAAGGGGAACAATTCAATGACGGACTCCGAGTTCTCATCCAGACGACAGGTAACACACACTGCGAAGAAGGCTGTCCACAATGAATGGTGGAGATACGAGCGTCATGATGCAGCAGACAGGTTCTATTCACTTTGAATAGCCCCGAGCCAGCATCTTTCGAGCTTACAACGGCATCATACGACCGGCACGCCACCATTGTTGAGATGTCTGACACTTTGCCTACATCAGCCACTGTCGACGTGTTTCCCATTTTCAATACATCCTGATCGTAGTGTATTGAATTGCTCACAAGGGAATCACGATCTGCCAGATGGTGTTGCTAGGATATCGAATCGAGTTCGACGACTGGTCATCGATGTCATCCACACAGATAATCGAAAAGTAATTTCATGGACTGGAAGACCATCAAATGAGATCATACCGGTGAGCTAGAATTTAAAAACCTTGGCGTAGTAGGTAGGCAACGAGAAAACGAGGTCCGACCTCAGTCGACGACGGACAGATAACTTAGCGAGACAGAGTGTATATGGCACGAAAATTAACCACAAAAGCAGGCCAGAAAACCGAGACCATCCAAGGCGAATATTGTGAAG
The DNA here is from genome assembly GCA_000934395.1 of Fistulina hepatica ATCC 64428. Taxonomy (NCBI): domain Eukaryota; kingdom Fungi; phylum Basidiomycota; class Agaricomycetes; order Agaricales; family Fistulinaceae; genus Fistulina; species Fistulina hepatica. Next base: position 26,921 of record KN881813.1, read on the forward strand.
ACGACTGTTGAAACAGAGGCAGAAGGCGGTGGCGGCATGGGTTAGTCACCGTTACATCCACCTGTGATCGCCGTTTACATAAATGTTTACGGCCGTTCACTTTTCTCTTTCGGGTCGTGAGCGAATCACAGCGAAGCACTTCTTCCTGTCAACCAATGGGCGCGCGCATGCTTTCGGACTGTTCCCTATGTCTCCTCTGTCCTCTCTTCTCTCCATCCTGGCCTGTTAAGTAATTCTCTTAGTCGCCATTGAGGTCATCCTGTGTTTGTTGAGTCACTGCTTGTCCGTCGTCGTAACCGCAGTCGTTCCCGATCGATCGTACTACATACCTTGCCTGGCCCAGTCACTATGTAAGTTCTGTGCGTATCGTGCGGCACGGGAATTACCTCGAGTCCCTGGCGTACGCTGGAGGGTAATGCCGTGTAAATGCTCTGAGCCCTCGAGTGAGGTTAGAACGAAGGCACAGAGGAATATTGGGTGCCAGCAAAGGTTTTTTGACGTAGCAGTGGCGTTGACGCAATACTGATGTAGTAGTCGCTTCGATATAATAGCGGCATTGACACAGTGGCAGCATTACTGCAGGTGCGGGAGCAGCGTCGACGCCGCACGGGGGACTGTGGAAACTCGGCACCAGAATCTGTTCTCCGATGGGGCTTAAGCAGATTCAGTTATCTATACATTATCTATCAAAAATATAAGCAAGATGTTGGTACAACAATCAGTAGATTATATATAAGTACAAATCTCAACGTCAGTGGTTGTGGCACTTCTTCGTTAGTGTCTCATAACGTTGGATCCATCCATCCGACTTAAATCTCGATTTCTCGAGGCGGGCCAATCGACGATTAAGGCCCTCAAAGTCTCTCCCGTTATAGTAGTTGTGTCCGCCACGCGGGTACATGGGAGCATGATCTTCTATATTAACTTCGAATAAAGCGCATTCCGACTCGCATGAAGGGATGCAGAAAACATGGTCTGAAGATAAGTAAAATGGTGTTCGTGTGAAATGACGGAAGCCGAAGAAGAGTGGCGGAAGAGAAGGGACACCTGCATATACAATTCAGCAATGCAGCCCAGGAGATTGACATGGCAGCACTAAGAGCGCACCATCATTGTAGGCTTTCACCATATACTCCGTGAACGATTTCTCACCACGTCGAGCGACGTACGTGTCCCGAAGCTCTCGCCAGTATTTGGCTAGTCCCGCATCTCCGACACGCGGGGCTCCAAAGGCAACAAGTTTGAGCGAAGTACTCGGAGGAAGAACGTCCTCATCGGCTGCTAACAGATCCAGCGTGAGTAAGTAGGCAATGGCGCCACCCATGCTGTGACCGGTTACAACAACTTCCGAGATTTCATGTCTCTGGAGAGCGCTACGCAAAGCTGCTTTTGCGGCGCCACGTAGGCCCTTGTAGAGATGCCAGAAGCCGGTATGTACAGATCCACGACGTGATGGATGACGATGTTTCAGCGTTCGGACATCGTATATCGCGTGCTGCAGCGACGCGGTCCCGGATATAGCCAGGACGAGCTGACTTGTTGCAGGACAGTAAGCGAGGAGCACTGGCAGGCCCGCCGTCCTGCCGTAGAACCAATCGACAAGCAGGGACTGACGTATCATGTCGTACTTCTCGAGCGGGAATCGGGGCTGACTCAGCTGCTCGACGTTGTCGAACATGAACTGCATGTCGAGCTTGGACGAGTTGAGGGTGTAGACAAGTTCAGAGAACTGTCCTGCAAGTGATAAACATGAAAACATGAGTACGAATTGGTCGTGTGCGGCGATCAGCGCTCCACTCACCTATCCTTCCAAGCTCGTCCACAACTTCCTGCGGAGCAAGATCATCCTTGCCCAAGACGTGCGAACAGCAAGATGCTAGCATACGAGAGATCCAGCGGAAGTTGATCATGCGCTCCGACGCATACAGTTTGCGCTGCGTGTGGTTCAATACAACTTTCTTGGTCTTCCGCTTGGTCCGGTGGGGTGTACTGCTGCTGGGCGCTATTGTCGCGTCGCTGTTGGTGCTGTCCTCGGAATTGCTTGAGGACATGGTAGGGATTGGAATGCAAAAGCGAAAACATGTCGAGACCCGGTGTTACTCGTCTTATGCGTTGATGCAAGACTACGAAAGCACCGCCAAGCCCGCACCACTGACGAATGGCTTCAAATCCATCATGACTCACCGGGGGACAATAGATTAGATATGATTAAGCGTGACTCGTGCAGCTTCCGCATTGGGAAGAACAGGATCGGAAAATATTGAGGCAGACCTACATACGACCACCGAATACCCATGTTCGACTGGCCGTTTCCATTTCCTCGTTTTCTCCATTCACTTAACCGTTCTGGATCTTGTTTCTCGGGCTTGCACAGGTCTTTCACAAACTTAATGAGTAAGCCAACGGCCTGCCGGGCACGGCGCTTGGTTGCTTCGTCATTTCGATTTGCTCAACCTACATACTTGTAGGAACGGGTCGGATCGGTCCCTTGTTGTTGGGTGTTGACACGTCTACGGTGCCGGCCGGTGCAGCTCTTGGACATGGGGATGCACTTGAGGAACAAACTTGCCGTTCCCGATGAGAGTCGATAACCATCTCGTCTTTACGTAGCTCGGGGCGAGTTAATGACTGCGCATGCGGCGATGATAAACAAAGCTGTTGTACTACAATATACCGATCGCTGTGCCGCCTTCCTATTGTGGATAACAAACAGCCCGCCAGTTTTTGATTCACAGACGCACACTCGCGTCCACGTGCCTCAGCTCACATTCTAATCAAATGGATTAACAGAAATGTAGTATACTCGGAGTGAAAGATATACGCGTATGCTCGTGTAGCAATTCGAAACACAATCGGACACCCCTCGCAGTACATAACCGCGATGTAGACTTTCAACCTCGGCAGTGTTAGCGAGGTATATTAGCGGCATATGAGTCTCGGGAGAACAGAATGGCGACGACCCAATAGTTGCACGGGAGGCGACGAAAGCGGGTCAGGTCTGATATGCGACGCGGTAGAAAGAGCGAGACCGAGCGGATCTGGAGACGATCTATAACCCTGGGGAAGTATACAACAGAGAACAGAGAGAATGGAAAACTGTGATATGCGACAGTCAGCAAAAAAGGACACCAAACAGAACCGAAAAAGAAAGGCAGAACAAATACAAGGAAAGGAGGGGTATAATTTCAGAAAAAATAAATGTGTTGTACGTTAGCTCTTGTAACGCTCAGGCCCGCCCGAGTCATGAGTATGTGTAGCAGCTTGGCTTAAGCGACGACAAATGGACTTAGGCAAAGATCCAACAGGTTGGATAGCTTCTTCCGCAGCCTACGCAGGGCCGTTCAACTCGAATCCTTGTTGTTCATGAGCGTTAGGGCGCATAATCTCCTCGTATATGAGGACTAGAAGCCTCAGTCAATAGGCGGAAGAGGTTATTGCCGAAGAATGCAACACGGACCTTTCAGCTCTTCCTTTCCAATAGCTTCTCCATTATCAAAATCGAAAAAGCTCGGATTCAGAGGGGCGGCCACGGGCTCGTCCGCTGGATCGTGGTACGGCTAGACGAAGGAACCATGAGCTCATAAGCGGACGGAAACGGCTTCTGACGAGCACGAACTTGAAGATAAGGATGCTTCAGCGCTTCCCCAACGTCAATACGCCGTTTGGGGGAAAACGTGAGGCACTTCTCCATCAAATCGACAGCCTTCCGCCAGTATTGTGAGTGAATTGCGTGTGAACACCAGGTAAATGGTGCCCACCAATGGATTAGCGTCAGGAAATAGCTGACGAAAGTTCCGCTTCTTTCGGAAGGGCAATGCGCTACACGGGTTTAGTATGTCTCATTCAAAGAAACATTGCTTAACAGACTTACCGGATATATTCACGACTACGGCTGCTAGTAATGGCGTAGAAATCGTCGATCGATGGTGTGCCGAGGACGTCCAAAATCAAGGAGAGTTGGTGATGGTCTGCAAAAGGCGGGTCAGAATGAATAACGGACCAGAAAAAAATCATAATACAATCTCGACCAGGAAAAAGCGGCTTTCCACTGAGCATTTCTGCAAGGACACAACTACAGAGGCTTAGTAGGCGCATATCATTAGAGGACGTTGCGCACCCTACACTCCACATATCTATAGCACGTGTATACTCCTTGAAGGTGAGCATGACCTCGGGCGCCCGGTACCATCTGAAGGTCGTGAGATGGCACATCGTTTGGAAGTCGTTCAGTCCTACCTCGTCGCGACGTATTCCGTCATGAAAGTGTTGCTGTCGTCCACGTTGGGCGGCGGGCGTGCTGAGCGAGCAAGACCAAAATCGCACAGTTTCAGATCGCAATTGGCGTTCAAAAGCAAATTCGATGGCTTCAAATCGCGATGGAGCACATCAGCACTGTGTAGAGCCTTAAGAGCGCGCAGGGTCTGCAACAGCGATCAGCGTAGCCTCCGGGCGAATGAGGGTGCAAGAAACATGCCTGGTATACAAAGTACTGACAGTGATCGTCCGACAGCTCCTGTGTGCGGATGACGCGGTGCAAATCTGTTTCCATGAGCTCTTGCACCAGATAGACCTGTCGTACACCTGCTTGAGCATGGCGGGGCGGGGATGTGTGGGATACTAGGATCAAACGCCGTACCTCATTGAACTCCTCGATGCACGAAGGGCGTAGTATATCAAGGATTTGAATGATATTTTCATGGTGGAAATGGCGAAGAAGCTTGATCTCGCGAAGTGTGCGCATACAGAACATTGAGTGGTCGAAGGGCGTTATCCTCTTGATCGCGACGCGACGCTGCGACGCGATGTGCACGGCGCTGCACACGACACCATACGCGCCCTCGCCGATGACATCCACGGGCGTGTAGCCGCGTGCAGTAACGAATGCGGTTGTGCGATCGTCCATTTGAGAAGAGAAAGATAAGTCTGTCGCTCGGCTACCGGTGGTCGATACGCTTAGAGCTCGAATTCAAGTTATTTCGGAGCCTCCTGGATCCAGTCCCGGATAGCGTCTTGGGTATTTGGTGAAAAACTATAATTAAAAAGGGCAGTTGTTTATCGTATGAGATGTATGTAGTTGTTGGTGTTTTTTTCTCTACGCTGAAGTACGTCCTTCCCTTTCCGAGAAGCTTGCTTAGTCAGCAGACATGTAGCCGAACAAATTAGACGGCAGAGACTGACTCATCTCTGCTTGTTCTCGATATCTATTTCTCCCAAGATCCTCTAGAACTTGGAAGCGTCGGCTTCACCGACGGGGACGTAGCTGTGCAGAAACAACAAAAGAGTTCCCAATCACACAGTGTGTCAGTCCGCTGTATACATCTCTGTCAAAGATTGTAATGGATGTAGCAGCTTCGTAGCTTTTTTTCTTAGTAAGAAACAAATGTGTATTATTCTGATTTTTCCCAATATTTATTATGCATATTGCTATATGTGGACATGCCGACAAGAATTTCCGGAACACCTGTAACTCAATCGCGATGTTTGATGAGCAGGGTCTGCAACTCATATTTTCAGAGACAATGTAAGAAGGTTCTTTATATCTCACGACATTATTTCTGTTATAAATTACTCGTAACCGAGTTAGTCTTCGTCTTGTTCAACTCGAAAATGGGTGCGGGGATCGTCGAGAAGGGTATCGCGGAATGGCCACGTCAGCTCCTGGATACTCTTCATAACCTCGTTATCCTCGTTATCTGCCTGGGCCATCCACTTCTGCCGACGTTCTTCGATCTTGCTTTTCAGCGCCGCAATTTCTGCCGGGTCAGTCAAGGTGACGTAGAGAGTGAATTTGCCTGATTTGCCGATCAGCTCTTCCACCAGCTGACCGCCTTCTCGTTGTTTCTCTGTCCAGAACGCATGAGCATTCCTGTGCTGCTCCACTTGTTTCTCAGTAAAATGAACAGGACACGGCTCATCGCCCGCAATCTCCTTCCAGCGCTCAACAACTTGTATCATCGCTTCCCTGTTGATGAGACAATTCATGAGCTGCACAATAGAAAAGTTGAAGGTCAACAAACCTGAATGGCAATAGTCCGGTTTGCCAGGTACAGGAAGCCAGATCAATCATTTCCCAACGCGCCCGCACTGGCATGTCGAGAACCTGTGGTATGAAAAGGGTCTCGAAAAGTTTGTGAAGAACAGCCCGGCGATGCAGGACATGAATCTTTGCCTTGTCTTCAGGGCTAAACTCTTCGAGTGCAGCTGCGTTAGGCGTAATTGCCGGCCGATTGCCAGACGGTGCACCCATTGTGGCACTGAACATAGAGGGAACTGTAAGGTTGATGAAGGCCGGACCGACCCATGAGCATTGCCAATCAATCACAGATGTCACAGAGAACCCGCCAGGCGCGTCGCTTGGAGCGACAAGAACATTGTTAGCGTGCAAGTCCGGGTGCCACAAATGACCAGCAAGATGGGCGGGCTGCCGAGGGACGATATACGGGATGAGGGCCGTGAAGTGATTGAGAGCACGAAGATGGTCATCGGTCTTCCCCTGGCCAGGTAAGATGCACAAGTAATTATCGTTCAATGAGGGTGTGGCGAACACGGATATCCAGAATTGTTCTCGCTCTACGATATCAGACAAAAGCTTCTCAGCAGACGACCCTATAAAAAGCAAGTTATTACAGCTGATCCCGAATGTCGTCGAAATAAAGCCAACTTACATGGACCACGCTGGATCGGTTCTATCGCACCACGTTCCATGTACCAAAAATCGTAGCGAGTTGCAGGTCCGAGACAGAGATCGTCCACTCGTATGCCTCCTGGCAGGTTGTCAACCTGAAGAGGGATCCGATGCTCTTCAGGCATGTCGCGCGTATAGTAGATGCTTCCGTAATTCTGGAAGCGGAGACGCGTCAAAGGTTCCAGAACTGCCCCTACTGTGCGGACAACTTGCTCATCATCGAGTTTTTCACTCATTTCATGCAATGTCTCCCCACGGACGTTCTCCATCAGTATATACTCCGCTCCTACATCAGACTCCTCGTCACGGGAGCACCAGGCATACACCTTGGGAACAGGGACGCCGACTCGACGAAGGAAGTCCATGGTTGCGACTTCGCTAGCCGTCAGATAATGTGCAGGCCCTGCAAGGGGGGTCGGGAAGCGCGCAATTGCCTCGGTACCGTTGTCGAAAGACAGAAGAAATACACGATTGAGGTTTTCGGCAATTTTGGTCATGGAAGTAACGGCGTGCGCGCCCATCGCCTTGGCCGCAGTGCGATGAAGCGCCGAGACATCGAACTTGATATATCGACAGGACATCTGTGCCTCGTGATTGGCGAGCCAAATGCCTGTTGTATGACAAAAATTTGGATCTATGTACGTGCAGATGAGAGCATGTCTACGATATAGACGCTCACGCAGGAACTGCAACACTCACCTGCATTGTGCAAGGGTATGTGGGCACAGTAGCGGAGCCTGGTAGCCGCAGCTATGTGGCTGACCCACTGAGCGAGGTTTGACATAGCTGAAGCTGGCCGCTATATTACGGGAGGTGACTTCATTGGTGCAGAGAGCAGACGACGTAGAGAGCTTATGCCGAGAACAGAGGGTGTGCTAGGTGGGAATCAACGAGTAGCGAGACAGCAAAAGAGTGAAAATAGCGATTTCCGAGATGAGGGGCAAGTTGGGTGGCAGCATCAACTTATTGCGTGCATTCAACTGCATTGCAGTGGACCAGTCGCGTCACGTGCATGTACAAATAAGACCAAATCCATCAGACGCGCTCTAACAGACCCGCAACTGCTGGCACGAAAGTTGGAAAGTTGCAAAAGTTGTCAAGAAGGCGAAGGGTGTGACCGATGACGCGGACGAATTAGACGGTGAATTTTGCATAGCCTTCATTAATTCATTCGTCTACATGCAGCTGATACACCACCAGCGATTGCCACTGAGCTCCACGATGAAAGGGACAAAGCATACAAGGGACTACAGAAGAATTCGTTCTGTTCGCTTAAGTGCTCTGAGGTTACTGCTAGCAACCTTGCCTAAACTGCTTTATCTGAGTTATGCCCAGTTCTCCGGTGAGGTACTTAAGGAAGATTTCCGGACGGGGTTGAAGGAGCTCGATGGTAACACGTTGTCTAGTGCTCAAGTCCGCTCGCTCACACCATTTAGACCAGATCAGCAACGAGCGTGACCCCGACAACTTCAATCCTGACGTCGACCAGCGTGACTATGGCACAATCAACCTTCCCGTCTTCACATGCTCCAACCGTGACCATGTCCGCCTCAAAGACAGGAGTATCTCACTTCGTTGGCACTATACTCAATGTTCACAAGTCAGGTCCAAGGCGACGGTGATGCGGCCTGTTTCTCCAATGTCGAAGACACGGGCATTCCCGCCCTGACTCGCAAGAGTGGTGCGAGCAGCTTACGCTGGCATCTCGAGCTCACCAGAATTTTCTTCAACTCTCTGATGGTGTTCTGCAATGGTTTGCATAACTATGTTGCCGGCATTCAGGGCGTGACGCCGGCCGACCGCGAGGCCTTGCGTAAGAAGTGGGATAGCGGTGTCGAGAACAATGACGAGGAGGAGGACGAGGAAGACGACCAGGGCAACTTCCAGATGGACTTGGATGAGGACCCTTTCGCCGACATTCCATCCCTCAGTGGCCTGGGGGGCGCTGGTCTCGACACAATGCCCTCTGTGAAGGAAAAGACGCAGTATATGCTTACTCTTGCTCACGCCCGCTAGGATTTCACCGAAGCTGTCGCGGTGTGCACTGAAGATCTCAAGAAGAAATTCCAGAACGGACTCGAGGAGAAGTGCCGCATTGGCGCTGCGGACGTCAGTAACAAGACTCATTCAAGACTTTGCGCTCAGACTTCATGATAGGCCTCTGCTAAAGCCGTGGAGACAAGTGATTCCAGCGCCAGCTCATGCCACTGGCAAACGTATCGAGCGAGAACGTCCCTTGTCCGCTTCAGTCGTTATAAACGCTCATACCATCTAGTGCGTCGTCGCCACGGCGTCTGGCGCCGGGATGTGAATGGGGAGATGTTTGTGCCCTCCACCAAGAGCATCGCATCATCCTGGGGCAAGCTCTTCCAGGACGATCGTCTCCAGTCTTTCCAGGCCGCTATCGAGGGTGCGATCAATAGCCTGCTCAAAGATTTCGAGAAATCTGCCACAACTGGTCTCAGAGATCCTGCCAGGATCCAGGCAGGAGCATGCAAGGAGGAGGCTAAGGCTGCGATGCAAAAGAGCATGACCGTCGTGGTGTAATCCTTCATGGAGCAGCAGAAGGAGATCTCTCGATCTTTGTCCCCCCATGTCCAGGCCGAGCTCATTCCCACCTACGATCGTGCGATGGAAGAGCGTGGCACAGGGAGCATCAAGCGACAGAAGGTGAGCCTTCATCTACATCTATAACAGAAATGCTGACCTCACTCTCAGGAGTATTTCCACAATTTCATTGATGCCGACAAGGACGATATTCTCTCAGATGGCGCCGATGTCATCCTGGATGGCCTTGACCAAGCCGTCGAGACGGAGCGGAACGCACTTTGCACATCAGTGGGAGAACTTGCCAACAGGGTAAGTGCTTGTATGACGCCCCAAACCGCGAATCTCACGACTCTTCTTCAGATCGAGGTCAACCTTTCCGTCCTCTGGGAGAGTACCTCCGAAGCGTCCTCGCAAGTTCTGGCCAGGAGTGCTCTCGTCGGCAAGGTGAACAAGATCGACAAGCAGGTGGGCTTGTGGCGAGCTGCGGAGCAGACGCAGCGGGACCGCGAAGACGAGGAGAGGATTACCCGCGAATACCCTGTCGCGGGGGCTGAATTGTGCATGGGTCGTGAAATACTGGTAACGATGAGTGACGCGGGTGCGGCGCGCCGCGAACCGACGGCGAAGCTGTACCCTACAACTATTGCTCGATAAAGAGTCGATTGCCGTCTGGCTTATCACTGAAGATAAGACAGATCAGTTCAGTGCTATAATCCTAGTCCTATTGTCTGACAGCGTACAAGTGCGTCGGCCGGGTTGTAAGTTAAACCATCCGGCGGTGGCGTGTCCCCAGCTCGCCTGCTGCTCAGCGTAGACATTTTGGTGTGGTTTGCTACCCTTTCCACAACTGCCAATAGCTCTGCTTTCAACGCAAGGAGAATTGGTGTCGGTATACCAGATGGGGCCGCCCAACCATATACAACGCCGTGCGTGCCAGGCAGTATAACTGCAGGCATGTCTGTGCGCAGATCATCATGGCTGTTGAGGCAACCATTTTCAAGGAGCTGGCCGAGCTTGTAACAGCAAAAGCAACAGCGCCGTCCAGCCGTAATGGGTAATTTCTAAGCGAACATTAGTCAAGCAGCTCAGTTATGCAGAGATGAAACCGACCTCATTAGAAGCAAACATGGCCAATTTGCCGATGGCTGCTTACATAAGAGACCCATCAACACGGCCTCTGCGTGCTGGTTCGCATGTCCTGCAGATTTGTGTTTAGATTTATATTCTTCTAACCAGTTGACAGTCGTTGCCGTCTGTGATGTGTTGTCCTGTTCCAGCCGCTCGACGAGGTCGTCGATATCGGCGATCTGCACTAGTTTTTCGTTTGCGGGAACCTTAGCAATGTACACCCGGATGATGATAGGCGGCTGGCGCAAGACAACTCGGTGAAGATGGTCGACTGCCCAGATAAACGACGTCATCGTCCTGAGGTATCGATCAACACGATCGCGCGCTGTGGCTTCGCACATCACATCAGAGACATCGTCAGCTAGGATGGCAGTCAGAATCGACGGAAATAAGCGTCAAGGCAAACCTGCAGCGCTTACGTATCACTTCGAGGGCATCCTGAATATCCCCTGGAGAGAGGTCAGGCGGCATTCGCAGTAAAGTAAAACACTGACGTTCGGCAAATGTGATCCAAAGGCTTGGGACAGCGCCAATGACGGTCGGAACAAGCTTGCTGACTGCGATATTCTGGAGGACTGCGAGAGTCACTGCGGCTTCCAGGAGATCGTCGTTCGATACGGACCTGCGCGCCCGACTCTTGCCGCTATCTGTTTCAACTAGACAGCGCCGTACGTTGGAATATTGCTTGCGTAGAAAGTCGAACCATATTGTCACATTGTTGCGATCTACGGTATACATGTTGGGTGTCGACGAGGGGGAGATGTTCCACTTCTGGAGCTCGCTCCGGGCAATATACGAGGAGACTTTGACAGCAAATGGCTCAAACAATTCAACGGGCTGAGTCGTCAGGCATTTGTGGATGAGACTAAATGGGTTATCACCCCAAAGCTTTTCACCTAGAAGCATGCGCGCAACGAGTTTATGGTAGCAGCGGCGGAGGATAAGGAGATGTAACGTCAAACACTTCGAAGGCTCGTCTGCATCATATAGGTGCCAGTCATTCATCAAGGTAACCAGGTCGCGAACATACTCCTCCCACGGCACGGGATCACTGATATAATAGTATACGTCAAGCGCGAATGACAGCAGAAATGGTACGCACGAATTCTCCCAGCCTTTCAAGATGGTCTCAACTGAGACACCACGTTTTTCGACAGCAACGACGCTTTCGGAGTAGTCACCACGCGGGTTGCTTGTAACCAGGAGCGTTTCAATGCAGCTTGCCTGGCGCGAGGCAGTGACCGCAACGATACGACTGCCGAGTACGTCATCGTCCGTCGCAGCAGTAGTCAACAATGCTACGATGGCGTCCACGTCTGACCAAGGCTTGCAAGCGTCCGGTGGGGCCCCCGTCTCGTGGGTGAGAGTGGCGCTGAGAGTGCGAATATCCTTGCGAACCTGGTCGTCTATTTCCTGGTTTACAGCTATATGTTGAGGACAGGAAGAAAGAGCAAGTTGAACTTTCTGAGATGAAGATGATGGCGAGAGGAGACAGTTATCCAAAGGTCGTAGATGATCTATGTATGTAGTGCAAAAGGCGGCGATCAGAGTCACCGATCAGTCTCCGTCAGGGGCGCACAGCGCAGCCTGGTGAGTTACAGCGGCGAACATCGACAACACAAGCGCTGTCGTTGTCTGTTTTCTTGCCTCACTCACCACACCACTTTCTAGTTTGTTACCAAAGTGATATCACCAGTCAGTCTATGCCCTTTGCTGCATTGAACATGGGGTTCTCGTACCGCTGCTTTTGCCCACCTTCTCGGAAGGCCTGCGGTTTCTTTCTCTCATCTGTACGCATGCCTTCACAGCTAACTTCCTTCTGAATCAGTGTGCAGGCCGGGGTTTAGGTATACGCTCAACGTTGTATGCATTCGAATCGGGCAACGCGGCGGCTATCACGTGCCCGCGCCGCGACCTTATCATGCGATAACACTGGGCTCGCAAGCTCGAACAAGCAAGGTGATTTCCTACTTCTAAGTCAGTCACGATCGCATCCCAGTAAAATAAAACATACCCCAGCTATGCTTTTCAAGAAGCAAGAGACTTCTTTGGTATCTTGCGTGTTTGTGCGGATTTGCATTATCATTTCATCATGGCAATATACTATCAATTTGGTGTATACCCTAGTATATTCGAATACTACAGCGAATAACAATAATATCATTACAACAAGAAGTCGTGAGCGGCGGCGGGACAGTGCTTTGCAGGGAGCTTGCAGGGAATGAAATGAGGCAGGTGACAATATGCTGAGGTATATTGTGGAGAAACAGTTTCAGGCATATGTATATCGTTGACAGACGAACAAGCAATAGAACAAGACAGCAGAAGACAATCATAGTCGTGAATGATTGTCCCAAGAGAAAAGAAGTTCGCAGATGGGAAACCATTCACGAGACGCGAGACGTCTGACGGCGCGCAGCGGTGGTCAGATATCGCCTTCTATTCTCTAGTATGGTGGACGTTTGAACTCGTCGCTGATGATCTGCGCCTCGGGGTCATAGGCATCCCCACGGACGAGCTTCCCGCTCGCGTCGTACGCGACAAACGATTGATCATCCGGGAGCACCGACGCCGTGCCAGGGGAAAAACCAGTCGAAGGCGCAGGGAAGGTGTCCATCTGCGAAGCAACGCGTGAGCATGAAACATGACATACGGACGTAAGTATTCATGTAAAGGAAACGGTCGCAAAGTGGCTCAAAAATGCCAAACGAGCGAAAAGGGTGCTCGCGGGAACATCCTCCGAGGGACGAGAAGAGCAAGCCTTCATTCGATGTCCGCACAAACACCCTCGAGAAGCAGACCACACACGGTAATCCCACAGCGCACCTGCACATGTAGACCGTCAGACATCTTCGATTTTGGCCGGGCCCCGGAGTTGCCTGTCATTGTCCCTGACCGGAATGCAAGCGTCGAGCCTTGTGTTGTCGAGCTGGGTACCGACGATCCGGAGGAGCACGACATCGAAGCGCAAGACGGCAAAGCAAGCAAGGATGAAACGCACAGACTCCTGTCAGCACGTGTCGGAAATCAACCACGGAAGACTCACTGGAAACGCTCAGGTGCCTCAGAGGTATACTTATTGAGACGCCTCACGACACGACAGGCGACAATCTGTCGTAATGAAACTTGAGTGTCAGGAAAATAGGAATCTGACTTTGTGGCAACGCACTGTCGAGGCGATTGCAGCTGGCACGTTTGCGATAATGGACATAACAGCATTCAAATCCAGAAGCATGAAGATCGTCGCAAGGAGGTTCGCGAGGAAACTGAGCACAAGATGAGTGTTCTTAACTCGGGAATTTTCTGAAAAGCAAAAAATAGAACTCACGCGATGACGAAGTAGATCAGCCCATCTTGGAAAATGAGCGAGACAAGGCGCGAGCGCCCACCAGACGGGAAATAGAGTTTGCAACCCGTGAGGCAGAGCACAATGAAGTCGAAGCACATGGTGTATATGAATGTGGCTGCGAGAATGCCGTTGTCCGTTTGCGTAATGACACACCCCGAGCCTTCGACGTAGGTGGCCTTCAACAGAATTCCTGTAAACCGTCCTCACTTAGCTGTCAGAGACGCCAGTGTAACAGTCGTTGACTGACCATGTAGCAAAAGCGACCAATGCGCAAGAATGATCGCAATCAACGGGACGACAACATACCACTTCTGAGACCACACTGCCATCCTGGTGTAGCGTGTTTTGTGGCGTTACATAGTGGGTTGCCAGCTGAGGACTTACGTTCGTAGAGACAGGTTAATGCTGGCGAATCCAATAGAGGCATTGCCAAAGCACTAGGCAGTGACACGCAAATGTCAGGCATTGGTACACGCTCACATTCGGATGCAGCGCGGACTTACCTGATTGAAGGTATAGAGTCCTTGACAGTTAACTTGGCTATTGAGCGCTCAGAGTCAGATCATTGCCACATTCAAGCGCACAGTGCCACTCACTCGGTCACGTTCAAAGCAGTAGCACTGCGAAAAAAAAAAACATGAGCGAGCCCATTCCACGAATGCCAGTATGTCTTACACTCACATTCCTATGAGTGCGAAAAGCAGACAGTAACGATTCAGGAAGTAGAAAATCTTAGAAACAGCAGGTGAGAACATTTGTGGCGTACTAGACCTTGAAAAAAGCGTACCAAAGGCCATCTAAATTTGCGTTTGCGCGAGATAACTTCCCAGTCGAAGCCAAGCGATGTAGCCCATTCCCAGCTGAGTGTCCCGACGGGTTACACACATTGCCTTACAGATTGAGCACAAGAGAGAAAGAACACACATGTAAAGCCCGAGGAGAGCGTGCATGAACTTGGAAAAGACGAGACCATCTTTCTCTACTTCTGCGGTGGACTTCCAGTCGACCATGGTGGTGGCAAGATGTAAGTAAGGGTAACGTTTGTGTGTGTTGCTTGCTCGGGTCGACAGGTCGCGGGCTTATAATCGCATCTTCGGCGGATGCAACGTAACTCAAGTCACCCTCTACGCCACACGCCGTTTCCGGTGACACACGCTAGAATGCCAGCTTGCAAGATCGGACAGCGGACCTGCGGTTGTCTGAAGCACGCTTCAGTCAGTATCGTACTTGTGAGGTGTAGGAGGGTGGGGGCGTAACAACAGACGATTGTCGTCCGGGCGAATGAGAACACCACCTTGGACATTCATTAGAAGCCCAACGACGATTCGTCCGAGCAATGGGATTCGCCTCTGAGGCTGCTCGACGCGTATAGGGCAACATCAACCGCTCTGCGTGAGAACCGCGGGGAACACCGATTGGCGCTCAACGTGCCGTCCAGACAGTAATTATCCGCTTCTCTAGCTCTCCGTGCCGTTCCAACCCGCTCAGCGTAAAAACACCAAATCTGGAAGTTGGCGCAAGGCCGCTCGCCTACGCAGGCTTTCCGAGACTCAATCCAACGGCATCCAATGATACTCGGACATACATATAATACGGCGGTAATGAGGATGCATCCCGTTTGTCAGAGCGAATCGCGAGCTGTCAGACGGGCTCCCGCTGTTGGCTGGGTGCAAGAGGCAATAGGCTTTCGCGTCCAGAAGCCCAAAATTCGCATAATGGAAGTGATAGCCCGGTCTATCTCCATCCTTGCCATACCAGGACACAAGGGATGTGACCCCAATGCAGAGTGAAGCCAGGGTATATGCTATACAGATCCACATTCTATTAGTCGAAGCTTCGGGGTCACAAGCGGTTTACAGTGATAACAAGCGGATTCTGCGGGTGCATTCAATCCATAGGATACACTATCAGATTTCCATTGGACAAACTCACAATCAGAAACGCCGAGAAAGGACATCCATAAACCCTTCCCGATTAAGAAGTACTATAGAAATATACTCTAACATATTCCGAAAATCTCAACTATTGCCTCGCTGGCACATCCAATCGCGGACAGTAAAAAAAGCAGCGGGCTTGAAAGTTTGTCGACAGAATTCACGAGCTCAGTCTGCACTCAGTGCACAAGACCAACTTGGATAGGCAGGAGTCCCACCTCCCCGTCGACCACGGGTTGCAGCGTCCGTGCAATTACGGGACGCACTGAAGCGCCGGTATCGTGGAATTCTAGTGAGCGCACTAGCGTTGCCAAAATGACCTTAGCCTCGAATACGGCTGAGAAACCCCATTCCGATTAGCATATATCGCCGAAATGAAAATGGAGGAAGATAAGAAAGACAATGAATAGCCGGATGCACTTACCCAGGCGCTGGCCGATGCAATTCCGTGGACCATCACAGAAGGTCAGAATGCCACTCCATCCGCGTGGGAGCTGAGAAGGTGCAGGTATGCCATTTGGTTTGAGCCAGCGGTCAGGCGAGAAGACAACGGCGTCAGGACCCCAAACACTCGGGTTTGTGTTCATCGTGGTGAATGGGATGTGGAAAATCTAGAACGACGATACAGCGAGTATCAGACTCCGTCGTCAAAGCCAAAGTTAGGAGTCAACGCACCTGACCCTTCTTGATTGTGAGATGAGTCAGCTCATGTCCATGAACAGTTCGAATCGGAGTCTCCAGTGGAATTGCATCGTCACGTAATGCAACGCGCTCCGTTTGTGGAGAAGCAGCATGAAGCCTCAAGCTAGTACAACCAAAATAAAGCCCGATGAAAGCGCGTCGAGCACAGAAAACATACCCTTCTTTGATAACAGCGTCGAGAAACTCTAATTTCTCAACGTCATCAAAACCAAGGTCACCGCCTTGTTGGATGATCTCTTCACGGAGGCGCGTCTAATAAAGGAAAAAGCTCAACGTGCTGACACCAATCAATCAAATGCTATACCTGCAATTCAGGGTGCTTTGCTAGTTCCCAGATCGTGAATGCCAGCGATCCAGCAGTCGTCTCATGACCAACCATTGTGAAAGTCACAATCTACAGCAAGCGACGTTAGAATTAAGATGGTGGATGGAAGAAGGTTTTTGCCTTACATTATGGATGATCTCCTGGTCAAGAAGTCCAGCAGCACCACCCTGATTCATCATGAGACTCAAGATGTCCTTACCGCGTCCAATGAATGACCCAGCATTTGCAGGTTGTTCACGGCGGCGGCGGTCAACAATTCCACACGCCAGCTTGCCGACGATCCGGCGCACGACTCCATGGGTACGCATGACGGGAAGAGGGACGCGAAGAATCATCGGTACTGCGCGCACAATCAGCGGGGCAAGGAACGCGGGAAATGTCACGGCGGCGGTGACATGCCCGTCCCACGACTCGCGGATTTCCCGCGCCTCAGCGGAACCCTTCAGCGAGCTGAGCGCGCGGAAGTCGTGTCCAAAGCCGACGAGGCCAATGATGTCAAGCGTACAGGCGCTGATGCGGCTGAGGATATTCACTGTGGTGAGGCCCTGCGCTTGAAGGGCCTGGTTGCTCAACTCCGCCGCGAGTTTCTCGGCGCACTCGCAAATTGTAGATGACATCGCTCGGACAGACTCGCGGCTGTAGCGGGTATCATGTGCGTCCACATATGAATTGCCCCCCCAGAAATCGCGCATGAAAACGTCACTATGTTGCTATACCTGACCGAATGAGGGCTCGACTTACGAAAACGCGGGCGCCAGGCATTTGCGCTGTTTCGCATGGTCCTCTCCCTCCGCCCAGACAAGCCCTGTTGTGGAAAAACATATGCGATCATCACGAACACTCGCTACCTGTTGACACGACGTACCTTCCCCTAATAGGTTAGAGATGGGTGGACGAAAGGCCGGCGACTTTACATACGTCGTCGTATCGGCAAATATATGTTGTACAGCAATGTGATCAGTCACGACCACCTGTATGTAGGACATATGATAATGTCAAATTAGGTTGCTATCGATTATGTGGCAGAGGATTGCGCGACACTCACAATGTCGGGATGGAACAGTGCAGCCTTGATCTTGAAGATGGGACCAAATGCGCGCGCCCAGCTGGTATACATCTCGGTTGCGTTGTGTTCGAAAACGAGGAGTTCGTGGCCCCATAGGAAGCTGGCGATGCCTGTCGACTGTAGCGAGTCAACACCAGGAGCACATGTCGCGATGTGTCAAAAAGAAAAAAAAAACACGTACGGGACCAGGGAGGTGAAGCGTGCCGTCTGCGTTACGGCGGACGCGAACATAGAATACACAAAAAAGAAAACAAGCAGTAAGGAAAGGAACCAACATGGTTGGACGACGATAGCAAGCAAGGAGAGAGAGAAACAACAGAACCGATTGCGGATGGACGGAAAGGTATATGTACTGTCTACGTGTATATCATCTGTATATATATATGTATACGCTAACCACAGCGCTAGCGCTTCTGGTTCGTGCCTGACGTTTTCTGTCGCCCCATAAGGCATTGACAGGTTCACCCAGAAAGCACTAGGATATTGCCCGCTTCTGCTTCTGGGACGGACCCATATCGAAGGGGAGGAATAAATGCGGCTGGATACGAAGCAATTCTATCTGACTGCCGCTCACGTTGCACCTAGTGTTTCGCAGACTCCTGGTTTCGTGGGAATACCATTTTCATAACCAGCGTAAGTAGTAGTACGCCTGCCGCTCGTCGCCGAACCAATTTGGCTTGTCGTGTAGGGCTGGTCACATCGACCGTCGATGTCCGCACAACATAAGACTAGACCCCAAGTAAATTTCTAATGCGAACATGATTGGTGTCGAGTCCCTGACATGGACAAGTCAATGAAACTTGTTCGGGAGAGCTGCAGCGCCCTGAAGGCTACTCCCATCGACGTTTATTACACTATATGGCAGGTACGAAATCACCTGGAAACGCCCTGTGGCAACACCTTGTTGAGCGTGTCGGAAACGGCGATTCTGCTGACCTTTTGAGCATGCTATTATGGGCAGCGGACACCCGCGCAGCGTGCTACGCAAACGCCGCCACGCTGTATGAGGCCAGCTGGCAACAAGCGGCTACTCCGAACAGAACGTAAGAAAGAAGGGCGGAGCCCGGCCTCGACTGGGACTCGTAAGAGGAAATTCGCCGCGACACCCGATCCCGGTACACATAGGTCCGCTGACCTACCCGAGCCACACACTGTGCAGAGAACCCAGGTTCAATAGGATAAACCGCGCCAAACCTCAGAGAAAGCAGTGGTGTATTCCAAGTATACATATGTGGCCACGGTCACGTGGTCACAAGGCTTCATCAACGAGAGACCGCCAATGACGGAGAGCAGACAAATTGCATGGAAAACAAAGGGGAAACCCTACGCAGTGTTCATGGAGAAAGCTTATCGTGAGTTCACAAGGAGCAAGAGATACCGAATATCGCAGTGACTGCTTGAAGCGACTCGGCGGTTCTTGGGTGGTATCCACCTCGCTGGCATTTGTCGCATAAGTCCCAGAATTCCACACAAAGACCCGCGTGAGTCGCACAAAGGAGTAATAAGTTCAGTCTGCAAGGAGATATACTTGGTAATCAACTTTCATGGGAACGTGGAAGATATCATGATTGTACCCTTGACGTCGTCGCAAGGGCCAAGGCAGGTCGGAAGCCAAGCATCAACTCGAGCTCGGATACGGCCAGAGATCTAGACAAAAAAGGGCGAAGGAAAAACAATCGAAGGACAGAGGCACAGCTTCAGCTGAGTTTCAGTTCCTCATGGATAAAATTCGTGTCAGAAAGACGCGTTATCGTGACGTGGCCACACGTCACGAAAGTCATGACTCACACGGTCAGTGTTTGCGCGTGTCCCAGTATCACGTGATTAAGATGAGACGCGGTCTCGTGACTGGTATACACAACGAATTTGAACATCGAGTTCGACATCATCGACGGCCTGCATTCAACTCTGTCCTCAGATTTTTTTTTTTTTGATCAAAAATTTGTTTTCTTTGTTCTCGTTTGGCATGCAAAATGGGTATTTCTGGACTGTTGCCCGCCCTCAAGTCCATCCAAATTACAAAACACCTCTCCGAATTTGCGGGGGAAACCGTCGCCGTTGACGGCTACGTCTGGTTGCACAAAGCTGTGTATACATGCGCGACAGAACTGGCGACAGGAAAGGAAACACACAGGTGCGTGCTCAAATTTGATTGTAGCTTGAGCGACACGTTTGACGCTCGTCAGGTATGTCGACTACGCGATGCACCGTGTCCGCCTCCTCCGCCACCACGGCATCGAGCCATATCTTGTATTCGACGGTGGACCTCTTCCCGCTAAGCAAGACACCGAAACGGAACGTCGGAAAAGGCGTCAAGAGAATCTGGCGCGTGGAAACGCGCTTGCCGCGCAGGGGAAGCATGCACAAGCCCGCGAATTTTACATGAAATCCGTGGACGTGTCACCTGCTATGGCCTTCCAATTCATTAAGGTATCGCTGATGATAGTTTTCGGGCAACTTTATGACATATATTTACACAGGCACTGCGAGCCGAGTCTGTACAATATGTCGTGGCGCCGTACGAGGCGGACCCGCAGCTCGCGTACCTCGAGCGCATCGGCATCGTCAGCGCCATCCTGACAGAAGACTCCGACCTGCTCGTGTTTGGTTGCAAGCATGTCATGTTCAAGCTAGATACAACAGAAAACACAGTCGTCTTCATTGACCGTGCCCAATTCGGCGCCGTGACTGCATCGGCATACGACCCAGGTAGTATCTCACTCGTCGGCTGGTCCGACGCCCAATTTCGCGCCATGGCGATTCTAAGCGGATGCGATTACTTGCCTAGTATACCGGGAATTGGGCTCAAGACTGCGAACACGCTACTGCGGCGGTGGAAGACTGTGGAGCAGGTCGTGAAGGCGATCGCGCGTGAAGGCAAGAAGACGATACCATGTAACTACAGGGCGATGTTTAGGCTCGCAGAGCAGTGTTTTCTGCATCAGCGTGTGTACTGCCCCTTGAAAGAGCGCCTTGTGCATCTCACGGCCATCGAAGAGAACGACTGGTCGTCAGATGCCGAGGCGTACGTCGGACCGTGAGTATTCTCTGTTCCTAGACGACTCCCGTGCTTAAGCTTCTTGCTGTGAACGCCGCCATAGTGATATTGACGCTGCTCTGGCGAGACGTGTGGCATCTGGCGATGTCGACCCTACAACACTGCTGCCCATAAAGGACATATGTCCCAGCTATAATCCGCGACCGGTGAAAACCATAAAGCGAACGTTGACGGCACCGCAGTCCACCGCCACCAAGGCTGGCACTGGGGGAGCAGTGGATAAAAGGAAGGTACCCGCTCGATCTGGTGGCTTGTTTGACTTTTTCGGTACGGGAAATATTCGTGCTCTGCTTGACATACGTCACGATGTATTGTGATTTGGGTTCCAGGTCCGAACGCCATTATCCCCCCATCGAATAGTGGATGCCACGCTGCGCCCATCAAGCCGCGACCCCGTGCAGAATCTGCGCCTAGCCCTTGCAAGCTCCGTGTCTCCAACGCCGGCAAGGCAAGCGGCAAACGGACCCTCGGCGAAGTCATGGACGAGGACATAGCAGCGCGCAAGAAGGTGCGCGAGACGCCACCCCAATCATCGAGGACATCACAATCCAAGTATTTCGGTGCAACGGCAACGAACGTCGCGTTCGAGAAAACGAAGCCTGTGTCCACAGGTCCGCGGCGTGTGCCGTCCGAAAAGGAGAACGTGTTTCTCGTAGACGGAGAGAGTGTTAGCGCTATCTCCGTCATCGCACAACGTCCATCAGACGATGCGATGGACGACTTTGGAGACGCAGCCGTGGCCGAAGTTGAACAGGAAGACGGATATACCTCTTCCACGCCATCGTGTTCTCGAGAAACGGATATGGTGTCGTCGCCGTATGTGCGATGTGGGCGAGATGATGACGCAGACTTCGGTGCCGACCCTTTATCCAGTCCATCAGACAAAGCAAAGCGACCCCCGCCGTCATCCTCCTGGATAAGCAACTATGTCGCAACACCAATGCCAGCACAAGCATATCGCGGCCATATTGGCGGTGTCGACCTGCGTGAGGCATTTGACGACACAATCAGCGAAATTGGAACATTTGATGACACGGATCCACCTGACACTAGGGACGTTCAAGATGGCGCGCGACGATCTGCGTCGCCGACACCTTCGCCTCAGGTCGTCACTCCCGAAGACTCTATCCAACTGCTAGCTGTCGATGCCGCCGAACTAGACGATCCTGAGGAAACAGAGGCGCGCAGGCAGCAACGGCGCACGGAGGCCGTCGCCCTCGGCTGGCGGGCGCGCTGGGCGTTCGGCAGCTTCAGTGACGAAAAAAGGCGAGAGACGATCGCGACTCCCCTGACGCGCCACACATCTACTCAGCCTAAGCGAACGTGGAGTGCGAGTGCTGCCACCGTGGCAGCACGTCCACGCACATGGGGCGGCAGCGGCGGGACTCCGCGGCAGCTTTTTTTTCAACCTCCCGTGAAGCAGCGGCCGTCCACGAGGGATGCAAGCTCACCCACCGTTGCCACCCAAGAAGGCAACGGACCGCGAGATTCGGCTGATGCCGATCCGGCGGTCGAGCAAGACGACGACATCGAATCAGTTGCAAGTGAGGACTTGGCAACGCCATCCAGGCGAGACATGTTTGTCAAAGATGTTTTGCAGACGTCACAGTCGCGATTGTCCGCTTACCGGTGAGTGCCACGTAGTCGATTGCGAACTCATGATTTGAAGCGCGGACAGGTACGCCTGAAAGACGTTGGTTCTTGCCCTTCTCGGGAAAACTATAACGTATAGTTAATCATATCTATCCATCTTATGGCCAAATAATTACTCACAGTTCCATATCTTGAGGAAGTCCACACACCTGCATCGTGTTATCCTGTACTCCACAGCACCAAAAGTTTTTTGCAATGTACATTTTTGGACTACATACATACATAACTGCAGTCGACTGAAGTACATTAATGCAAACGTTAACGCTCTCGGCGTGTAATGACATAACAGTAATCGTGAAATGAGGCTGACACTACAATTTTCAGCCCCCCATTAAATACATCGTAGCGAAGCTGTGAACATGAAAGGGTATGTGTAGAGTTCGGAAATGAGTATACGCACTCCAGCAGAAATTAGTGTTCACATTGCATTTCTCGTGAAGGAAAAAAATCGAGCCGTTTGGATCCTGATTCGAGGTCAATTCCGCAGACAGAACAGAAGTGTTCACAGTTCGTCTCTTGTGAAGGGGGATTGGGGTCGCTTGGGTCCCGATTCAATGTCAACGTCGTAGCGGTGTTTGCCTTCCGCAGACAGAGGAGGTCCTTCACCGAAAGGATCAGCTTCAGCTGCCTGGGTGAACGTTTCCATCTGCACATGAATCGAGAGCGAGTTCAGAGCCTTAGTGACAGGTATGCTCAACAAGACCTAATTCACACACCTGAACGTGAACACCTCCTCGCACGGACTTGGAAACCATGCCCGCGTTCCCGCGGAGTCCCGAATTCCCGCGGAGGCCACCCGAATGTCCCGGATGACCTGAGCTTGACGAGCCACCACTATGCGACGAACGATCGTGAAGTACTACACATATTACGACAGAGGAAGTGGTTACGCACAACATCTCGACACCGTCGGCCGTGAATCTGATCAGCCTTCGTACCACGCGGCACGCGACAATCTAGGAAAAACGTCGTCAGAACTCTTGCGAAACACGTAAATCAGCTTGCTGCAGGCATGACGTACGGTAGATCCGACTGCGGCAGGAACGTTAAAGATGACGCTCATGACCTCGTTGAGGTCTAGCAGCATAAAGACGGTAGCGACAAGGTTGAGAAGGAATCTGTGGCAAATATTTCTAAGTATCGCTGCAGGTTTCACTGGAAGTGAGTCATGCCACGTACGCGATAATGAAATAAATCAGGCCGTCCCTGAACAGCATCTTGCCCAGCCTAGTCGAATGTATGCCCTCCGTAGACCATCGCCTGCCCATGAGTTTCCAAGTGTTCAAGACGAGGACACCCAAATCAAAGACCATTGAATATATGAAAGTCGCGGCGAGGACGGTATTGTTCGACGACGTGATGGTGCATGCCCCGTCTATGTACGCAGCATTTAACAAGACGCCTACGGAATCTTCGTTAGAAAGCACATTCCACCTGAATGAATACGCCTGCATCACCTTGCAAAATTAATGACCAATGTCCTAGAATGACGACAACCAGGACGCCAATTACAATTTTGTTGTGAGACCAAACGGCGATGCTAATTTTTGAAAAATGAACAGCGGAAGTAAGGGGAAAATGTCATCACGTACGTTCGCAGAGATAGGTTGATGCTCGCTAATCCTAAGGCGGCGTCTCCCGCGAGCTTTGTGATTTCAAAAGTTACGGAGTGACATTGCAAAAATATGAAAGAGCCTCACCTGATTGAATGTATATAAAGCTTTACAGTTTATTGGACTACATCATCGTGAGCTAAACAATGCCGTTATCGAAAAACATCGATGCGCACTGAGAGACGTCTAGTGCAACTACACTGTGGAGGCACATTAGCAAGTTTTCATCGCGTGGGAAGCTTGGCACGCTCACATTCCAATCATCGCTCCCAAAAGTATGTATCGATTCGCAAAGTAGAATATCTACGTTGTGGTTAGAGATCAGTCCTACTGTTGACAACACGAGCGACTTGTCTCTTACCATAGGCCATCGAAATCGCTTGCGCCCCGAAATATACTCCCAGTCAAAATCGAGGGACAGCATCCATTCCCATCTGGATTGGCAGACAATGGTCAAAAAACTGTCACTACGCCTCGACCACAAACAGGCGTACACGTAGAGGCCGAATATAGCATGCATGAATTTGGTGAAGACATCAGACTCGATTGCAAGTTCTGCAGATGAAGACCAGTCTACCATGGCGCAGGATGAAGGGAAGGAAGAGTGTTTCGACACGACGAAGAGGAGTCTTAACTGATTGTGCAACTTAAATACTCAGAAGCTTACCCGGGATCCTTGTTCAGACCGAACAATAGTGACATCCTGTCCATTTGACAAACCGCGATATGAAAAAAGCCGTAGACATGGGGATACCAGGGCAGAACTCGCGCGTCCGGAGTAATTGTAAACAAAGGCGAATGGGAGAAAGGCGCTAAGCCAAAGGTAGATTCGCCGCGTCCTTGTGGAAGGCAGAAGCGCTGCTATCAAGGAGCTCCGCGCCCGCTGGCGATATGTTGTGATAACCCCGTTGCTAATCGATCGCGGACATTGTCGTGATATGCAGAGTGGTTGGGCGTGTGCGGATTATCAGAACCATGTCTTCCGAGAATAGATATAGGTTCCTCAGTCTGCTTGTTGACAGTCAGTCTATCAGGTCACGCAGATCTGTGGTGATGCCCGAGCTCGGACGTTGACCTTCGTTGACATGAATTGAATGAAAGTCATGAGCAACTGCCGAGCAATTGAACAGGTGGATACAACGGTGATACGGACGACATTGAAGGGTACGTGCTGGATGACATTCATAATAATGCCACCTCCAGCGACTGAGTCGAGATACAGAATTCTCACTAATCCGAGGCATTCCCGCGAAATTTGGATAGCCGAATAAGACCAGTTCTCCGCCGTGCAAGCGGATACGCTCGCAGTAGAAAATGGAAAGAGGGGAAGGAAAGTGCTGGACTTTTGAATTTTCAAGTCGAATGTTGACAGATAGCGTCCGAAGTTCGAACTTCTCGACGCATATGCCGTTACCAGCAGCCTGCCTGCAGAGGAGACAGGGCAGGAAGGAACAAGACTGCAGAGATGGCTGGTTGCGCAGTGCCTTTCAGTTTAGCTCGACACTAAAATCTGGTAATAGATTTCCGGAGGCTTTGCACTGGAGGATGTAAAGCTTTCTGCTATGTACTTGATAGAGAGCGAGGGTGAGATAGATTGGGGTTGGTCTTACCGATAGAATGCAAGAAAGTGTCTTGTCCTGAACGATGTCGATGAGCACACTTAGAAGTGAGGTTCAGCGGAGACACAATACCTACTCGCATTGAATGTTGAAGCGACTCACTCAGAAGAAAATGGTTTCGAGACGCAACGAACGACAAGAAAACGGGCGCCCTTGGTCGGGCTAGCTCTTAGTCGACCAACATTCCAATGGGGATGAATGGCTGGACTCCCGAAGGCAAACAGAAACGACAGACCTCGACAGGCCTGACCCATCCCCTCCCAGTTGCCAAGCACGATCGATCGATCGCCAGCACTGGTGTCTAGCACACTGCTTCTGAACTTTCCGACCTAATAGTTCGCATTCTTTGCCTCTAGAAGGTCAGGAAAGTGGGCGTAAGAAGTAGAAATTTTGAGGATATGCAGTGCGTGACATGCCTTCATCTCGATTGACAATTTGAGCCATGCTTTTGATCGGAACACGGAAGATTGATTGAGTAGCTATAGTGGATCCTCATCCATTTCATTGCGTCTTTTCTTCTTGACTTCGGTCTGTAATTTCCTGTTGCTGGCACATTTTGCACTCGTTTTTATCTTTCAAGTCGTTTTATAGGATCGTTGCGTCAGCAAGACGCTCATAGATCCGAGAATTTCGATTCTCACAGCTTAGATCGCCCGTTCCCATCGTGTTCAACGCGACCTTGTCCAATTCTTCTCAGATAACGTCGTTCAGGTGGTAAATCATCGCCAGAATCATATGATCGAGGCGTACATTATCACAGGTTTGAGCATTTGAAGCGAGCCTCAGCGGAGTTCCTCTCATTATGACCTGATATATCCTACGGTGTGCCATCGGTCGGTGTCTTTTTCTGTCATGAATCGCTGAATGAAAACATATTTTTGTGTGGTGTATCTACATAGACAAGTATGACCTCAAATCTGGACGAAATTATACCCAACCTATGGGTCGGGAATCTCCCCAGCGCAATGGACGTTGACACGCTTAAACAAAACCACATCTACAGCGTGCTCACTGCCATGAGTGGCAGAATACAGATCAACGAGGTGCGTGTGCATGTATTTTTCCGCGAAGTTTAATCTGATGTTACAGGCAGACGTTTGTCAGGCACCAAATTCAGCTTGACGACGACCCGTCCGCTGACATACTTGTCCACTTCCTCCCCTGTATATCGTTCATCCAAGCGGAGCTCGACAAGGACCGTGGAGTACTGGTGCATTGCCAAGCGGGGATGAGTGAGCTCATTCTTAGTCCGTCCATCGATTTCTTTCAATTTTCGATGCTTTCCAGGTCGTTCTGTCGCCATCGTGGCTGCATACCTCATGTATACACGTGGTCTTGAACCCGACGCAGCGCTGGAAATGATCAGACAGAAGCGCCCTCTGGCTGGGTGCGTCTTCTCTTTTCCAACGGCATCCGCAGCTTACCTTATTCGCTGACTATAATCCACTTGCCACGCCTTATGTCAAGTGCAGGCCGAACACGGGGTTCTATGATCAGTTGCGTGTTTTCCGTGAAGCCTCATTTGCGCCTTCTCGCAAATCTAAGGTGGCGCGCCAGTTCTATCTGAAAAGAACTACTGAGGAAGTTATGAGTGAGCAACTTGCACTGTCTGGATGGTATTTTGCTATAGTTCCCTGCAGACGGAGACGGATCAATGCCGGAAACAGATATGTTCGCAAAATTCCCTGCGACACCTACCGAAACGCCCGGCGACGGAAATAAGGGTCCGCGACGGCGCATTCGCTGTAAGATGTGCAGGTTGGTAGTTTTATTGCGTTTTGAGAAATTGTAAGAAGATTTTCTTTAGACAAGAACTTGCAGCTCGCGAGCATATGATGGATCACGGACAACTGGGTCCTGAGACGCCTGCATCACTCACGCCGGCGACGTCACGACGTCCATCTACAAACCAGTCCTTGCAGATGTCCTCTGTAGGACCGTCGGCTCGGTCAATTAGGTCCCGTCATTCGGGCAGCCTGTCTCAAGGGCTGAGCGGTCTGCAGATGACACTCGCGGACGGCGGTGATGCAACAAGCGACGTGCTCAACTCAGCGGACAGTGCACTGGACGATGAGGACGAGGATGATGATGCGGCCGGAACCGTAGATGTGGAGCACCTTAGGCTCGTGGCAAGTCAGCTTGGTCGGCGGATGAGCGATGCGGTCAAGGCGTCTCGCGCGTCTGCTGTTACAAACCCCGACGTCGTAACGTTGCAGGCATCTGACAAGGACGTAGCGCCTGTTCCCGGAAATATAGATGCTAAAGCGTCCGTACCCCCGCCAACGACCTACTTCTCCCCAAGCGATCTTGCGGCACAGTTGTACGACAACCCGAAGATTCGTGCATTGCGCGGGCCAGCGGGTGGTGGGCCTAGTTCGACCCAACCTCGGCCAGTTCCACCGATTCTCGTGAACCCGAAGTGCTCAGGGTATTTTGTGGAACCGGTAAGCTGTTACTTGTTACCTTGCACCTGAGTTTTCACGTTCTCGTAGATGAAGTGGATGGAGCCTATGCTCGAGTCTGGAGAGCTTTCCGGTAAGATCATATGTCCAAACAAGAAATGCGGCGTGAAGCTTGGTAATTTCGATTGGGCGGGAGTCAGATGTGGATGTAAAGAGTGGGTGGTTCCCGGTTTCTGCATTAATCGTTCGAAGGTGGACGAGATAGTGATATAACGTGAGGTTCAGGTATTTAGTTATTTTTTCTTGCCGACCATACATGCGATGGCATCTAATGGCTAAATGAAGAGCTATATCAATACTGGCAATTGTACATGGACAGCACTGCAATCAAATAAGCAACAGGAACATTGTCAGGGTGTCCGGGATGACTCATAGTATGGCTGTTTATGCCACATGTACATTTGGCGGAGTTGCCTAAGATGGAAGTGTCGTGATCGAACAAAGTGATCCGTCGTCCCAGTTCTGGGCCTCCATCGGCCTTCTATCATAACTTCAGCTTCAAGAACTTGAAGACATCTCAGCTGTCGAGTTTTGACTTCAAGACGCACAGTCATTGTTTGGTTCTCGTCCTGCCGGCTCTTCGTGTTTAATCCGCCTTGTTTGCGGCGCGATCAGCAAGCAGCACGGCAGAAAGTGTGAAACTCTGCAGCTTGCGGGTGAGTCCCAGCTGCTCTATCGCGATGCGCTGTAATGAACAATGTCTATTTTGTCCAGCATGAAATCCACATGCGATGCATATGGTCTGGAAAGGCCCCCGGCACACTCCGATCGTGCAATGTCAAGCGCTTCTGCACGGTGCTGAAATCATGTCCTTCCCAGCGGGACTTGCCGCGTACCGGGCTGGCGAACCGAAACTTTGCGACTTCCCCTGCAGCTCTGCTACGTTCAACAAAGTCTCTCATCGAGCTCGAAGATCCCACGGATTTTCCGGAAAATGCCATTGCTCAGGAATCCTTGACGCCCGCGGCTCAAGCTCGTGCTGCTGCGAAAGCAGCCCGTTTGTTTCTTATGCTCGGCAAACTCGACCATGCTATGCAAATCTTCAATGCCACCCGTTATAGCGCGTGTCCTCCTGACTCTCGTGCACCCCCTGGTGCCATTCATGAGGATATTGCAGAGGCCCACTTCAGCCAGAAAGTATCACCTGTTCTCCCCGCTCATGCCTTACTCCATCACTTCATTCGTGAACACGATGTGTCTAGGGCTCATGACCTCGCTACCTCGATGATGAAGGAGGGGATACGACTTCACGGTCGTTCATTGAGGGCCCTTGTTCGTGTTGCCACGCAGCCCGGGCCCACGCCGTTCACCCTGTTATACAAGTCGTACAAGTCCGCGCGTTCTGGTTTCAAGCCTTTGGACTTGTCGAATGCGCGTTCCAGAGATCCGAACACGAACTTCGCGCTCAGCCTGATGCGTACTGCGCGTGAGGCGCAGTACAAGCATACGGACGAGATACTCGCGCAGATCATCAAACTGTGTACATTCAACGGGGAATTATGTCTTGCCGGCATGATTTTCGCTGCGGTCATCATTGACTGGCAGAGGCGTAAAGCCCTTGCCGCGCAGCTGCAGTCCGGAATAGAGCACATGCAGGACGACCAGCCTCCACAACCGCCATCGCAACAAGAGCGTCCGAACAGCCTGCGACGTGGTGCTTACCTTTCTCCCAATATGCCTTGGATTCAGCTAGTAACGTCCATTGAGCATGTCTTATCAACGGAGAGAGAAACGGAGCAGTGGGACGATGTTCAAGCAGAGGCTCTGCAGACACTTACTATCCTGGCCGAGCTCTTAGACAATCAGGAGTTCCCATACAGAAATGTGGCCCCGTTGCTGCGCGCCCTGTACCGCTGTCCGAAGACAAAGCGGAAGGTGTGGATACGCAACAACGACGGCTCGTACCGGAAAGTCGTCGCGTATCAGTACTTCCATGAAATCTTACTTCGCTTTATTGGTGATCTCCCCACTAAACGCCCACCGATACCCGACGTGCTGCCAACCAAGTCGCCGCCGCCCGTTCTCCCGCCACAACTGGCGGGAAAAACGATATGCCCGCCGTCTCCAACGCAGTCGCGCTTCATGTCTATGTCCGCCGTTAGTGGGTCCTCGGACAGACCGATGCCTCAGCTGGATCTCGCGTCTTACAACACCTTATTACACTATACTCTTCGCCATTGGCTTTCGACAGACCTTGCGTCCTCTGTTCTCACCCACATGACGCAAGTTCGCAATCCGCCATTGAACCCTGATCGTGTTACGCTGAACATTCTTCTGAGCTGTGGTACGAAACTTCGGCGAAACGATGTTGTCCAGCAGGGCTTTGATGTGCTCGGTGATACGCAGGAAAATGCCGTTGAGCACATCGTCGATGGTGCGATTGCGAAAGTGAGGTATCTGAAGCAACACGCATTGGAGGGCGTAACTTCCATGGCCCCTCCAACTGGCGATTTATCCCCAAGGAGCACAAGATCTGTTGCGCCTGTCGTTGATGCGGACATGAGGACAATTGTTGCTCTGATGACTTATCTTACTTCGTCGGGGAACCCGCACGGTGCCGTGCATGTTCTTCTGCGATTCCTCCCGGAGCTATCAAGCACCGACCCTCCCTCATGGGACTCCCTACCTCCTGAAGAAAAAACGCGCCGCAGGGGCATCGCCCGCCAAGAGTGTGTTCAGCGCGCTAAACTTCTTGGGCCGCACTTTTTTGTCGCTGCACTGAATGCACTTGTCAAGTCCGGACGCAGCGGTCTAGCCGAACGCGTATGGTTCCTCGCTAAGTCGGCAGAGACGGCCAGTGGTCATGCCTGGATTCTTCCGACTGAAGCATACACGATCATGGTACAGTGTTATGGAGCCGAGGCTCGCAAATTTGCCATGGCGTGCTTCCAGAAACCAGTTCCACGCCTCGCGAGCACAGGGATGGCTCGTGCATCCCTGGACCGTTCATCAGAGGAGTGGTACCAATGGGTGCCGCGCACGCAACGACATGTAGTAGGTTGGGCCTCCTTCCTTGACACAGCGGCTGGTTCTCGACAAGAGCCGCTATTGCGGTCGGAAGCCGGCTACCGTATTGCCGCCCTCTTCTATGAGTTCATTGCGCGGAAGGTGCGAGACGTGGGTGACGCTCTTGTCTTGCAAGACGACCTACCTCAGCATGTCCACCCGCCGTTGCCGCGTCCAGACGCCAAATTCTTCAATGCTGCGCTCAAAGTCTTTTCACACCGTCTTCTGACCCGGGCTTCTCAAGCTATGGTGCGTCTCTTTCTCTTGATCCTACTGTTTTTTTAGTTTCTGATGACAACATATACGCAGAGGAGCGGTGAGATGTGGCCTCGAGACGCAGACGATGTAAGAAAGTTGTGGCCGGCAGAACTACAGATTGTGCTGGAGGACTTGGCTGCTGCTGGATACGATGTCCCTCCTGGGTTCCTCCTGTTCCTGCGCATCCTGCGGGAGCGTGACGTTCCTGTTCCATCCAAACGGCGGCGCAAGCATACGGGCGAGCGACCTTACGCATTCCCGAGCAAGCAGTCCTGGGATGACTTCCAGATACCGGTGGTCAAGACCAAGGGCTTGCCAATAAGACGTCGTTCCCGACTTCCGCAACAAAACTAATGGCATCCTCGCATCTCATTTATTGCATGTATTGGATAGTATGAATGTACAATATTGAGAGATCAAGAACCGACAGCGTTTCCCGGTTTGACATGGGCGAAGGCGAGAAAAAGGTGTACGATTTACGCCTTCTGGCGAAATGAGTTGGGATCGAAATTATCGAATTCAGCAGATGCGATATCCAGCAGTATGTTGGCTGTATGGGATTTTGAGAAATGGGAATCTGCTAATTGTAAACGAAATCTGTCAAAGGTCGTCCTAAGGACAGAATTCACTCTCCGCACACTATCGGGTTGCGGGCCTGCGCTTGCCGGCGGCCTTGCAAGAAATAATGATCGGCGATCAGATACATACCCACTTCCGTGCTGTCGTCAGGCTGTGTATCCTTTTGCTGAACCTTCACTATTACCATCTCGTTTATACATCAATGCAGCGTTAATTGCCGTCTCTCTCTTGTTTGGAACTTCCACATGGATGTCCTCGGAATACAGCAAGCAAGCACACCCATTCAAGTTAGTTCACCTGACGGTCTGGAGCAGAATGATTGCAAGCCTCCCAGTTCCTTAGTCCTGGATATTGATGAACTACGGAAGCTGAGCGTACGTCCTGGCGGCTATGGCAATCTGAGAGCTCAAATATGGTAATTTTTTTTTTGTTGACGTTGTCATTTCTTTATTTCATTGTACTGTACATACAGGCCTCAACTCCTTGGCGTGCCAGTGTGTCCACACAATAAGCACATGGACAAAGACGTCGAGAGTAAAGAACACGACAACTTCACCGAGCGAAGTCCATCATCATCATCATCATCATCATCACCATCCATGCGGCTTATGACATCGTCTAACGAAAGTCTTACTTTCCGCGAAGCAAATGTGCTGGGATCGAGTGAAATTTGTTACGGTCCTCCTTCAATTCCGGCATTGGAGGCACATCCGGACGAACGCCAAATTCAGCTTGACACCGATCGGAGTTTTGTTCTTTATCCAGTAGGTACATAGAGCTCATTCTTTGTATTCAATCCCCCTCCCAAGGTTTAGCCAACAATCTGATGTATTCGTGTCTTGAATTACTTTTCTATCTTCATTAATCCTTGCATTGCATTCATAACGTATGTTCACTGTGTTGGCAGATCGATGCGATGATAGAGAGAGACTGCAAAGCAAGCTACATGACCTGATTGTTTCCGTTTTTCGCAAACGACCAGGATTGAGCTACTTCCAGGTGCGCTCGAGTGCTCTTGTCCGATATTGATCTGAATTCTGGAAGGGCTATCACGATATCATCTCTGTACTATTCCTCACGTTGCCTGAGGAACTGCAATTCAAATGCGCAGAAAAGATGAGTTTACATCGGCTGCGAGACAATATGGGCGCTGGATTGGAACCGGTGCTGGGGCTTCTGCGGTGAGAATTTTCGCTTGTCCTTCGCAGATATCTTGTTTATGAAGTTCTAGAGTCACGCGAAACTTGTTGCGTTTGTGTGATCCTGCGTATGCAAAAATCCTGGAACAGTGCGGATAGGTTCTTCTACATTTATCTTCATTTTGCTAAGATGTGCGCTTCCCAAGGACGAGTCCGCTGCCGCACTTCGCATTATCAAATCTTCTGACTCTTTTCGCCCACGACATGCCGACGTTGCCTCTAATACAACATGTCTTTGACTATCTGCTTGCACGCGAGCCGATCACCATCATTTATCTCGCTACTGCCGTGAGAATATCTTCGTCTGTTTATTCACTTTCATCAATATTGAAAATCTGCAGATCATCTTACAACGGAAGGAAGAGGCCGAATCTCTCAAACAAAAGGACGAGGAGGGGATGATGCATAGCTTGCTGAGTTCTCTTCCGCGTCTGAAAGACGAGCCTTTCGACAATGACAGAGAGTTTCTTCCGTTGGAAGAGGCGAAGCCTTCCCTCGAGAGTGATCAATCATGTGAAAATTCTCAACCATGTGGGCAAAACTCCGAGTTCATAAGTAGTCTTTACGACTCGCAGGTCAAGGGCGAGCCACAGGTCAAGCACGAGGAATTGGAACCCTCCATCCCTTCTTTCTCGAATGTGAAAGAAGTTGAAAAGGACACGGGTAACCCGGGGCAAAATCCCGCGGTGTCTCTTTCTAGCCTACTCGAACGCGCGGACGCGCTGTATGCCTTGTATCCGCCCTCGCATGCGGCGCTGCGACTTCCTTCCATCATGGGCCCACAGAGCGTTGTTTTTACGTGGTCTCCGACCGAGCCGCTGAGCGACGATGAGGCGGAGCGGATGGTGAAGCACCCGGAACTCGTTGTATACCCAAGTGATGACGATGAGCGTGAGGAGAAGGAGAGGGCCGACGAAGAATTTAGAAAGAAAGCTGGGAAGGGGCGTCTGGTGAGAAGGCGTCGGCCAGAGTACAACAAGAGCGTTGTGAAGAGGCGCGGGATGATGACACTGGGCGCGGTATTTGTCCTTGCGCTCGGCCTTTACTGTTTCCGCGACGAGCATGGCAGGTCGAGCAGAATGCTGGTGGGTCATTCGTCGCGGCTTCCGGAGTGGACGTATAGATTACTTGCGCGATGGGTGTAGATTGCTTGGTAAATGGACACCTGTATACCTCATTCTTTTCTGGATCAATCCTTGAGTCTGAAATTGCAACCGAGACAGTCCTGGAGACCAGAATTACTTGTTACAGCAACGCAGTCTCACTCAGAAGGCGGCCGCATGTTCAGCCACCTTCTTATCAGCTTTGCAAAGAACGGATAACAGACGTGAATGACGCCGAATTTCTTTTTTCGAAAATAAGTCTATCACAAAGTTGTTTGCATTGTTTTTGCACCTGACTGACCGTGTTCTTGTGCCAGGTTCATGAGATTTATGGCCTGCTTTGCTACATAAAAGCGCTCTGCCTTTCGTGGATAGATGTAAATTCCGTACATGCTATGCAGGGGTACATACATCCTGAGGAATTCAAGGCGATTGCGAAAAATCCCAGAATTTGACACTCGAATCAAGCGTTTTGGGACCACTGCCACGCGCATGTCTACGGGACCCACGTTCTGAGCTCGACGATACCTCACGTCCTTCACCACTTTCGGATGTGTCCCCGTCGTCGCTTTCAGATTCGTCAGATTGGGTGGCGTCCACGAAATGTCGGGATCCCGACACAGAAGCCAACACCGCACGAGTTGCATTAAATGACACGGATCCCACGGAGTCTGTATTTCATTGGAATAAGAAACAAAAGGTGCACGATCACCTCAACAACAACCAAAAAAATGCGTTTGTAGGGCCTACCTTGATGAGCTGAAAACTTCATAGCTGGTAGCTGGTAGTATGGCTCTGGCGACGATTCAGTACCATTATTATATGTGATTTTTAAATTTTGCGGCGCGGCGTCGAGGTCGAAAAAGAATATATTTCCTTCCTGAGAGACGCCATATTGGTATTTTCGAGAAAAAAGGGGGAGCCAGACGAACCTGGTCTCCTGTGGCGAGCCATCGACCACCGATGTTTACGTCAAACCGAATTTTCTGGTTCGTGACCCGCGACATTGGGTGACTTGTCGTGTTTACAGGAGACGCCACGTTCGATGCTGAGGGCGAAGTCGCAGATGTCGGACAGAGTACAGTGACAGGGACGCTGACATCAGCGCGCAGATCCCATGCATATATACTATTGCGTCGGCGAAATGCGGCGTATAACATATGAGGTTTTGTAGGGTTGAATTGGAGCTGACAGGAATAAGAAATTGGGAGAGAAAAGGCCTCTGAGAAATCGAGAATGCGCGATGCTGAAGAAGAACTTACTTGGGTAACAGCACTACGTGGTCCACCTCCCAGAAAGGCATTAGGAGCAGAGCCATCCACCTCACTGAAGAGCGCAATGCGTGACGAGAGGCTACCAGCAGCGTATAGATCCATTTCATAAGAGGGGCAGAATGCCAGTGCAGATACGATGCCACGCAAGCCGTCTTTACTCTTTTTGGAAGGTGTCGTGGCAAGGCGTGTCCCCTCGCCAGGCTTATTGACGTCGAAGACCTCAATAGCATCCTCAAACCCGCAGTACAATCTATAATAATCAGCGTCAGCGTGTCAAATGAAACAGAAACATGAGGCAATGGATATGTAAATTGGAGAGGCCAACCGATGCCCTATGTGTGTAGTTTTGAAACGTAGACAGGCAAACGCACCTGGTAGTGGACAGATTGAATGAAAGACTATGTGGTGCGATTTGACGTTCCCTGTGATCCACAATTTTGTAAGATGCGCGTAGCTATACACAACCGCACGACATGAGCGGAAATGAAAAAATACAGACAGAGAGAGGACTCACCCTTCCTGTCGTGGCGTCTAGAAGCTTCACTGGACATTCTCTCACCGATGCCACGAAACAGTAAGCCGCGGGATTGAGGGGGGAGGCTGACGGATACCAGATGAAATCGACTATCGGCGACGGCTGACGAAGTACCAGTGTCTGAAGGGTGCCCGGTCCTGGGACACTGGTGTTTGAGTTGTTACCATGTTGCGGATGAGTAAATTGATTCACACAAGTGCCTCTTACGCATTCAAAAATCGGAATGTATGATCCTCGCACTGAACCAGGAGATTTGAGCCGTCAGGACACCTCATATTGAAAATGTCAATCTTAGTTCATCTCACTCGCCAGAACCCACCATTTTGCGACGCGAACAAAGTTGGAGGGATCCTCCGAAAACGGATACATCGTGGTGCATCTCATAGTGTTGGAATCTACAGAATAACGTGGCAGTTGCCACAAAGCTTGCGCAGAAGGGGCGTCAGCAGAAGCTGAGGTTTCCATCTAAATATTTATACGCGAAGTTATGAAATTTGAAAGGACTGTTCAACCCAAAATGTCCGTCGGCTCCGAATGAGCATCTCAATTAACGCGTCTGATCGGCAGCGTGATCGCCGTTTTATTCCCGTTTTGGATGGCTGTTCAAATACACGCAAACACGCTGATTGGTCGTGTTGCTTTGAGCGAAGTAGGGCCTTTTCGGAAGATTTGTCCGCAGTGCTGGATTTCTGCCTCTGCCGTCGTCAGCACCAACGATGGCGGGCATCGAACTGCCAGCGATGCCAGATTTTTCCGACTATTCGGGCTCCGACATCAAATTTCGTCTGCAGACTCTACTTGACAACAAAGAGAAGCAGTTGCAGTATGCTGGCTCGCTCGGGCAGCGGGTTCTCGCTCAGCAAGCCGAGTTAGAATCGCGAATAAGGCAGCTGCAGGATCATGAAGACCAACATGGCGACGTGGACGACCCCGATGTCCAGCAGAGATATCAGGAACTGGCAGAAACTATCCAAGCGTGGGACGACGAAAACTCCCAGCTTTCCAGCATATTTTCAGGTGTATGTCACCCACATCAAGGTGGCTTGCGTTTTTTTCTCTGAAGCAAGTTCGCAGCATTTCCTCAATCCAAGCGGTCTCAATGGTTCCACCTTCTTGCAAGTTACGCCACGCGAAACGAGGGCGAGCCCCTCTACCGCATCCCCCGCGAACGCGCCATCGAGCGCAGCACAGTCCCGTCGCGCGAAGAATGCCGCCCATCGCGCTGACGATGTCGGTACGTGCGCTTAAATGCCCTTTATTCGCGTCTAATTACCCCTGCACCAGAATTCGCGTTCGAGATTGGAAGTGGCCTGCTCACCGAGGTTCGCCGTCTGCAAAGCTTACTCGCCGAGCGTGACAAGTTTGTGGGGGAACTGCGCGAAGAGAAAGAGGATCTGGAGAAAACAATCGAAGGTCTTCGCGGTGCGCTTGAGCAGGCGGAGAAAGGCAGCGGTGCGTGAGGCGGCTGTCGTCCCGATTATATCATTCATTCCCCGCGTGCAGATAAATATCGGGAGGAAAACTGGAACCTCGAGGTTGCCTTGCAAGAATTGCGCTCGC
The DNA here is from genome assembly GCA_000934395.1 of Fistulina hepatica ATCC 64428. Classification (NCBI taxonomy): domain Eukaryota; kingdom Fungi; phylum Basidiomycota; class Agaricomycetes; order Agaricales; family Fistulinaceae; genus Fistulina; species Fistulina hepatica. The sequence continues at coordinate 64,579 of KN881813.1, forward strand.
AACTCTCTGACGCCCAATCGCTCAACACACGGCTGGAATCCGAGCAGAAGCGACTGAATAAGCAGCTAACGGCGGCCCGCGACACAAGCGACCAGCAAAAGAATGAGTGCGACCGCATCACAGCAGATTACGAGGCCCTCAAGGCAAAACACGAGACAGACATCGCGCAGGCGCGCAAACACGCGGCCGGTCTTGCGCGGGATAAGTCCGATCTCCAGCAGACGGTCGACGCACTGAAAGCCGAAGCACAGAAAGCCAGTCGTCGTTTGCCTCGTTTCGGCAGTCCGCTCACACCGAATAAATCCGACGGGGGCAACGACTTCCTTACACCCGGTGACCGCGACGATGATCTCTTTAGTCTCGGCACGGGTGGTCTTTCGACAAATAGGCGTCGCGGTGACCCCAGTGCAGTATACGGTGTCGATGGGTTTGACGAGGAAGATTATGACCAATCACCGGAAGTTTCGCCGTTACGCCTTGCACCAAACAACCCAACAAACGAGATCGAAGCTCTTCAGCAGCGCCTTGCTCATGCTCAGAGGCAAATCAACACGTTGAAGGCTAGCCTCCAGCGCGAAAAAGAAATGCGCATCAAGCTAGCATCACCCATGAAAGGAGGCGCGAACGAGGACTTCGAGGACTTTGCAGATGAGGAGGAAGGACAGGAAGAGGGCCCTTCCTCAACCTCGAAGCCAAGAGTGCGCGTCACACCGTATCGTGTTGGTCGTGGCCGAGGGCGTGGTATCCGAATTGCTGGGCGCGGGCGTACCGGTCTAACCGTGTCTGAACGCCTGGCGCAGGCGGCCGGCGAACCCGATGAGGACGTGGAAGACAGCATGGTCCATGGTGAACAAGAGGGCGATGGGTCGCGGAATAGTATGATGAGCGTCGCATCCCGTGACAGCATTGTCAGTGTCGAAGGCATGGATCCCATGTTCGCGAACGTGCTGAAGCGCCGCACGAGTGGAAACGCATTCAATAGTGACACTTCTCTGAATCGCAGCCTGTCCAGCTCATCTATGCATCGCGTATCTTCTCTCACCGGAGGTAGTCCTCTACGCCACTCTATCCTGCGCGGTTCGATACGGGGACGCCGGCGGGGTGCCGGTCGGCCTACGGAGTCGCGGCCAACATCGCTTGTTGGCCAGCCCGAGGTTCTTGGCGACCTTGGTGAGTTCAATGAAGAAAATGCCGACGCGCCTACTATTGGTGAGGTGGCTATCTTTGAGGAGGGCGACATGCCAACCTCGGGCCAATATGCATTGGACGACCTCGAGTTGAGTGCCTTGGAGACTGTTGAAACGGCGGAAATGGCCATCCAATGCGATCCTGAGCCTGTTGTCGAGCCCGTGGCTGTTACTTCAGCAGAGACACAAACGGCTGTGAAGGAGCCTGAACCCTTGCCACCAGCTAAAGAGTACGGAGACATGGCAATTCAGTCAGAACCCATTCCCGAGCGCGAGGCTCCGCGCTTTTCTTCCCCGCCTCCACCCCTTCGCCTTCCTACTCCACCGTTGCCTGTGGAGACTGCCGAGGTGTCCATGCAAACATCGCCTATTGCGTCTCCTGTAATTGGGCTTGGCCTCGGTCTGCCACCCACATCGGCCCTTATTGATCAAACTCGCCGCACCACTGTAACACAGGCTGACATCTCGATGCGGTCGGTCGTCTCTGGGGACATGACACTCCAGGGGGTGGACGACGAAGATGATGCGCCAACGGAAATGGGCGAAAGTGATATCGAATATGTGACCGATACCGAGTTGGGTGAGACCGACATGGACGACTATCAGGATGCGCGGTCTGCTGTTCAGTCTAGGGATGACTTACTGACTTCTGCGAGGACGTCCGGCAACTGGGATAACACCGATGACTATCTGTCCGTCATGACCAGTCCTGCTATTGGCGTCTCATCAAGCGCGTCTGGATCGCGTGAGGACTTCCGATCGGTCATGACCATGTCCGATAGAGGGTACTCTGACTCGGATGCCGACGACGGAGAGAGCATCAAGGCATCGTCGCTCGCGTTCCCGTCGGCTAGACCGTCAGGCGAGCTCGAGAGACCGGCTTCAGTTGTCGATCTTACCGTTACTGCTGTCTCGTCTGCTAACAGACAACCCTTATCTGTTGAAACAAATGTCGTGCAATACGCCACGTCTGCGACGAGCCCCATCGTCGACAGTCCGGTCGTTGAGGTAATGTACGACTCCAAGTCTATCCTCGTCGAGGAGCCGGCGACCCCCAAGCCCATCCTCAAGGAGATCTCCATTCAGACCGACGAATGGATTCCTCCCGTACCTGTGACAGCGCCTGCGCCTGTATCTGCTGTTTCCGCCGGCTTGACAGTGCCGACGCCTGCATCGCCCACATCGTCAAGTGTGCCTTCGTCTCCTGGTTTATTCCGTGTTGGAGGATCCCCGGCTCAGCAATTCCAATTCATTACCGCACCTCCGCAAATAAATGCTTCAAGTCCGGATTCGAAGGCACGCGATTCAGGTGCACCTTCCGTCCTGCGCGATACGGGAAATATGTTCGGGCGCACCTCCATTGACAACCAGCGCCGGTCTACTGACTCCGCTGCGTCGTCAATCACCGACGAAAACCATGCCATTCGCGCTCGTGTACAGTCGTCTGCCCCTATGGGCATCGTGGACAAGACTCGTCCGCCTATGATGTCCCTGCCACCGCCGCCCAAGGCACCACCACCACCTAATAGCATGCCACCACCCTCTTTCATTCCTGAACGCCGTTTCCCCAGTACTGTGTCGTCCCACGAGATCCCGCCTCCCAGACCTTCCTCGCCGCCTCCACCCGAACTCATCCAGCGTGCCACGACACCTACTTTCGGTTCGGTGTTGTTTGCACCAGGGGCCAAAGGACATTACAATCGCACTCATGGTTCGAGTATGCCGCCGCTACAGCAGGGTTTGCGCCAGCTACCTTCTACGAGCAGCTTCGTTTCCGCTGCGAATGCCGCAGCTGCCTTCAGCATTCGGGACCGAGAACGCCGTGGCATGTCGAGCACTTCCCTGGCATCAGAGCGGAGCGTTCCTTCGCCTCGGTCGTCCATGTCGTCGGATAGACATGCATATGGTAGAATCCCGACCACACCGAACAAGCCGACCACCCGCGTCAGCTCGATGGGTGTGGTGAACCCTGCCACTACTAATGCACCGGCGACGGACCCTGCCATTATTCATGCCATCACGCAGACCATGATCGGCGAATACTTGTACAAGTATACTCGTCGTGCAATCGGCAAGGGACACGGTGAACGGAGGCACCGTCGCTTCTTCTGGGTGCATCCATACACGAAGACGCTATACTGGAGTTCAGCAGACCCCGGCTCGTCGAATGTCTCGGAGTCCAGTGCGAAGAGTGGTACGTATTACATTGCATATGTCCTTGAGAACATTTCTGATGTGCTGGTACAGCCTACATTGAAGGCGTTCGTTCAGTCCTTGATCCGAACCCCATGCCGCCGGGTCTCTATCAATACAGTCTCATCGTGTCCACGCCGGCTCGTGAGATGAAATTCACAGCACCTACCAAAGACCGACATGACATTTGGTTGAACGTACGCTCTAATTTCACTTTTTTGCTTTAAGTTTTCCTCCAACATTTTTGTAGGCTTTGAACTACCTCCTGTCTCGTCCAAGTCCGGTCAATATGACTGGCAGGGAAGGGGATACTACGACAGGGCCCCAGAGTCCGAAGTCTGTTCTCTCAGGTACCGACGATGATCATCGCCCCGATCTTCAGATGAGTCCGCAAAGCCAGCGCAGTGGTCGGAGTCTCCAGGCAGGCACATGGAACACCACGCCTCGTGGCCAGCGAAGCCGGTCTCAGCTCTCTATGCGTGGTTCAGTTGGAAAGCGCTCTGGGACGCCTGCTGCGGAGTATCTGCGCTGGAATGGACCCGATAGTCGTTGGAATGGACCTGACAGTCCCTATAGCCCGACGAAATCGCTGTCGTTTGAAGGGCCATCTTTCATGGAGCCGAATTCTTTCATTGATGTCCCCAATCCAGATGATGAAGACCTCGACTTCGAGCTGCACGGCGATTCCTTGTCGGAAAATGGTTTCGAGGGTTTGGAGAACGTTCGTGCGTGTTGCGACGGCCGACACACGGTCGGTCATTCCGCCAAGGGGCACCAGCATCATCATCCAAATCCCTTTCATTCGCATCACGATCATGACGATCCCGCACCCAGCGCTATCGCGACCATCTCTCAACGGTTGGAAGCACCTTCAGACACCGTACGGCCTTCATCGCCCTCAGCATGGTCCTTCCGCTCGCGTTCGGGTAGTACTGTCTCGCGAGGTGACGTTGGAAGCTTGTTTTTATGGGGCCGAGGTGACGATGGCAAGTTGAGGTTTGGGTCGAAGCGGTCAACGCGACCTGTCCCTGCACAGGACCCGTAATCGATTGGGAGTTGGGGTCCCTCCAACGAATTTGATGCTCTTCTGTTATTTTACCCATGTCTAACATATATCCCGCTCCTTGTGTCTCATTTATCCCTACGCGGTTTTCCTTCGTTGTCTTTCGTCTATTCTCACCTCATCGTCTATGCTACTGATACCTCGTAATACCCCTCATCATATGATTTTCTTTTTAGTTCTGAGTTTGTTATTTTGTCTCGCCTTGCGTATATGTTGCCTAGTGACTTTCCTTTTTTTGCGGACGTTTCAATATAATTGTTTGTATATCTCTTTTGAGTGAACAGACTGGATTACTCAGACTTGATAGGCAAGCAATCGTCTATTACATAACCACTCGCGACCCCGTGTGACGAACTTACGGAGACTGCAGTAATCCGTATAGTGATCCGTCAATATAAACAACAATGTTGTCATTGCTGAGCAATTCCATTGTGTAAGCTGATCATATCTCACCTAAAATACTCTCCGGCTGACTTTTCCACAGGTCACCACGAGCTGATAGCTGCAATGGAAGCTAAGTTCTAGATGGGACAAACACATTCCCTCCTCGCAAGACATCGATAAGAAGGCTGAGCCTTTGCTTCTATCCTATCCTAGTCGACGCACACCGGCATGGCACCTTCGACGCAGAAACAGTGGACGGTTCGCGGCACCTCCGGCTTCGATGACCTGAAGTTCGACAAGAATGCACCTATCCCAGGGATCGGCGACCACGATGTGCTCGTTCGCCTGGAAGCGGCATCGCTCAACTACCGCGACCTGATCATTCCGAAGGTGTGTGTGAGACGGCGGCTGGTCACAGCTCGATGAACTGAAGGCTTTCTTCCACTTCGTGCAGGGTCGGTATCCTTTAAAGCTCAGCCTCCCAGTTGTGCCTGGCAGCGACGGTGCGGAGACAGTTGAAGCTGTGGGCCCGCGAGTCACGCGATTCCATCCTGGGGACAAGGTCGTCACCCTGTTCAACCAGAGCCATTATTATGCCGGTTCACTTGACGCATGGAGTGCTCAAAATGGACTGGGTGGCACAATCGACGGCACGCTGAGGCAGTACAGTGTTTTCAATAGAACGGACTTGTTTTCAGCCCCAAGAACCTCACGGCGACGGAAGCCAGCACCCTCAGTTGCGCGGCGCTCACTGCATGGAACGCGCTGTACGGTATTGAGAGCATGCAGGTCAAGCCCGGTGACGTTGTCTTGACGCAGGGAACGGGTGGCGTCAGCGTTTTCGCCGTTCAGGTGAGTCTGAGAACGCCGTTCAGATGAGCAAATTCAGAAAGTCTTTGCAATTCCCCACAGTTTGCGAAAGCGGCCGGCGCGACTGTCATTGCGACTACTTCTTCTGCTGCTAAAGCTGAACGCTTGAAACAACTCGGCGCCGACCACGTCATCAACTACAAGGAAGACCGCAGTTGGGGAGCGACAGCAAAGAAACTCACTGGTGGCGTCGGCGTCGGCCACATCCTGGAAGTCGGTGGGCCGACGACCATGCAGCAGTCATTGGAAGCCATTAAAATAGATGGCATCATTTCCATTATTGGTTTCGTGGGTGGCAGCACGCAGGAGAAAGAACCGTCATTCTTGGAAGCCTGGTACCGCAACTGCATCGTGCGCGGAGTCCACGTGGGTAGCCGACAGCAGCTGGAAGCCATGATTCGCGCAATCGAAGCCAATGGCATCCACCCTGTGGTGGACAAGGAAATATTCGCTCTGGAAAATCTCAAGGAAGCTTATGAATACATGTGGGCTCAGAAGCATTTGGGCAAACTGGTGGTAAAGATAGATTAAAACAAGACTTTGTAAAAAAAATTGTAACGCGTGTACACACCGACGCTGATCAACGGGCGCGTCACTAGCTACACAGCAGACCAATCCTCGTACAAAATCGTACAAATAGTATTTGTAATTCGGGTAGTACTACTTTCGTACAAGAATTGTACTGAAAATGTACTCATTTTCGGAGTACATGCTTGTACACAGGTTTAGTACAATTTTCGTACACTCATCAGAGATTCGAAACCACATGATGGTAACATTGCAAATTCTGACTCATTCAGGCGGAAACATCAGGATTCCGGAATTCCAACCGCACCCACAATTTGAAAATTTGAAGTTCAGCACATTCACCACGTTCGCAAAATTTTGCTAAGTCCGCATCTGAGTCATTCGTGACAAAACAAGAAACACCTTGCTGAGTCAGCAACCCGGATTTTCCCGTCCAAGTCCAAATTCAACATGTTGGAACGTCGGCACTTGGACTGCAACCATGACCATGAGCGCACAAGAGCTCGCTCAGCGCTCAACGCACAGTGCTCGGCGCTCAACGCATTGCTCAGCATTCAGCAGCAGACGAGGTACCGGTAAGCATTTTCCCTTGCTATAGGTATCTCGTAGATATTTTGCTAATGAACACCCTCCAATGTTCCGACACGTCGCCGCTTGTCGACACTGGGCTATGCATGGGCGACATGGGCGTGCGTCCACATGATGATGCAGACGGCCGCACGACGACGCGCGCAGCTTCGGGACGATGTGCACGGCCGCAGGACCAACGACGATGCGCACGGCTGCACACCGTGCGTATAGCCACACGACGATGTGCACAGCTGCGCGACTGCACGCATGGCCTCACTACCGCGCGTACGGCCTCACGACCATGCATGTGGCCCCACGACGACGTGTACGACCGCGTGCATGGCCCCAGGATGACACGCAGGGCCACACAACGACACCCATGGCTCTACGACCGTGCACACGGTCCCACGACGACACTGTTCTTCGAGGTCTCCAACATTTGGTGAACTAATGCATTGCTCAACTGTTTACATTGTTTTACAGCTTGATTCTTTAGTACAGTAGTGTCCTATTTTAGTATTGAATTGAGTCATTTGTCGTTGCTATATCAGGCCGTAAGCCATAAGGAGCCGAGGTGATCGCTGTGAATAAGGCAGTGATGCCCGCCTTTGTACAACTGTGTACGTGCATCTTGTACATTCTTGTACAAATTTTGTACTAGAATCGTACTAGCCATCAATCGTACAATATTGTACAAAACTATTTTTACGAAAATCGTACGATAATCGTACATTCTTGTAAGATTTCGGCTAGTACGATTTTAGTACGAAAAGCGTGCAGCTGTGTATGAACGTCGTAAGTATTGTCACACCCATTAGGAAATGCCGACAGCCAACTGGCTGGCTGCCACATGCCAGCCTTGGGCGACAAGTCTACCTGGCCGGCCGATGGCACTGCGCGCATGCATAAATGGATTATGGACCACCTTAGTTCGACCACTTCTGCTTTGCTACAAAAAAAAAAAAAAAAAAAAAAAAATATAGTATAAACCAACCATGATACTAGAATGGGTATTTAGTGAGCGTAAAAGTAGTATAAAAATGTATCGGAAGTAGTTTGGGAAGTTTTATGGCAATATGTGTTTGGCCATTGTTACCCTATATAAGATGTTCAATAAATAATAATGTATTGCGAGGTCATACGTGTTTTAAAGTTATACTTAGGTTAGGCAATACCCACTCAGCTCTTGTCCTCTACATCAGGTCCTATATACATTTCGTTGTGTTATGTTCTCTTGCTCTGGTTCGTGCTATTAAACCCATGTTAGTGCAGTTCCTTGTACATCGTCCGGTAGTCTATCATGTGCTCTTTATCCTCCGTACGCACACAATCTCTAGTAAATGTTCTAACATCCACTCTTACGAACTACATAGAACTTGCGTTCTTTTCGACTTACCCTTTTCTCTTACATAGACTAACAGTTCCTCTCTTCAGCAACTGTAGGAGGCGGTATTGTGCTGTGCCAGACGCTCTGCTGGTGTAATGCTGAAGAACCCACTGCTTGCGGTGCTTCGCGACAGCGATGGTCGTGGTCTTCGTGCTCCCTTTATCGAAAAGCAGCCGCTGACGCCGAAGGCGCTTCTAGCTCTCATTAGCGCACGGAAGAATCCGCTGACTCTCTCTAGCGCTCGGAAGACTCCTCTCGCTCCCTTCGCGCTGAAGACACCGCTTGCACCGCCGGCGTGGACGCGCTTTTGTTTGTACACTGTTTTCTTAGTACTGGTACTTTTTTTTTTCGGAGCTTCTTCCACCAGCAGCTAACACAGTTAGCCCTGGTGGCGTCAACAGCTATTATCAAATATAGAATAAGTTAAAATTAGTACTGTTACTTACTTACATCCATTCGTGCATTACTTATTTAGAACTTTCGTGCTACCGCATCATGCTGTTCATTCACCCTTTATTCTGGGTACAATTCCTTTATGTTCATCATATTGTGCATATGTTCTTTCGATGCATGGAATGTCGGTCATTGGAAAGTACATGGACCAGGCAATTTTGGGTGGGTTGCTGTTGTTCCTTATGCGGTAATGCGTGATGCATTGATGAGTCATGATTCATGGGTAGGTATAAGTACATAACAAAATAGGAGGACAGACGCTGCATTTGCTTGCACACCTCGACAATATCAATCACTTTTTGCCGATGAGACTCTTAATATCTGAATGGTCATTAAGATCCAGTGAGAAGTTTTTCTGGAATTACAAGAGGCCTTGTCAGCTGGCTCTAATTGATGGTAATGCTAGTCTGACCTTGGTGCAATTGTTACTATTGCCCTTCTTTGTCGGATTGGGTATGACCATGCCTTTCCGGTCAATGTTGAAGTCCAGGTTACCGCCACAGGATTTTGTGAAGTTTTTCATCTTCTTGAATTCTTTGAGTAGTGCTGGTTTCGCATTTTTGTGACAGTGATTCAGGTCGCAAGAGTATTTGCCTGCAGGATTGCGAATGAGCATGATGGGTACCAACAATGACAGATTGGGTGAGGTCTATGGAGAAAAGACACATACCGGTACCCCATGTTGCTCGTTGAAGCATGTAGAGCGATGATCGAGAGTGCAAACCAGACTACGGAGAAATAAGTAAACAGGAAATATAGGAGCAAGAACGCAATCTTGCCTCGTCAGCTTGCAATGGAGCGCAAGACGCTATAGAGATGATTGCTACTAGGAAAAATGGGACAACACAAGCAAACAACATTCTAGAGGGGAAGGTGTTGTGGTATTTGTGGAGTACTATGATATGAACCAGGATATTGGGTGGAAAAAATATATTCACAAGTTCGAGCTTGCAAGAATAGGCTACACTGAGTACCTGATCAGCAGGCACTTAAGTTCTTAATGTTGGGAGCTGCCACACCACCAGTGTGGCTTTATATAAGTAACTGACATGAGCAACACCGGCACAGCTAACAATCGAGACCATGAGCTCTCAAGTAACCACGGAAGCCCCCCAGCCACACCCATGCCCAACTTCGTGCACTCGCGAGATGATCACCAGTGGGAGTTTGATGGATGTTGATTGATGATCCAGTGTGAAGAGAGTAGAGGTGACAACCAATGTGGCAACCCTGAGACTACGCTCGGATGATCATAGACTGGTAACTAAATGTCAGCATGTCTTTGTACCGGTCGACAATGATCAATGGATCTTGATGAACCTAATCAAGTCCATCTGCCGACACGAGCAACGGTGAGGCGCATAGGAAGTCTATGGCCGGGAAAACGCTAAATTTTAGCTTTTTGGGTACGTCTCCACCTACAGTCTGTAGCGCGGCGACCTTACTTACAACCATGCACGCGTCGGACCACGTGATCACGCATAACGCGCCGGGTCGCGGCTGGGCCTCATTGCGTGAGGGATAAGGCATAGTAGCGCACGCGTCACGACAACGTCCACAGCTGTTTACAGCTATGTGACTACGACGCCGCCCGTTGGCACTCAAAAGGGCGTCTGGACTGGACTCGAGACTCAAGAGCGCGCGGGGTATCCCACATGAGGCAAGAGCGCGCACTCATAGC
>KN881814.1:0-21544 GCA_000934395.1 Fistulina hepatica ATCC 64428
CGACACACAAACCATTATGTACATTGCGGACGATCAGAATGCGAGCACTGCTCCGTAACAACGATGCGACAATGTGGACCGAGAGAAAGTGAAATAACACTTTCGAGCAAAATGTATTAAGATATTGCTGGTGAGTGAGTATACCATTACAAGAGTATGTTGACACACGACACGACTGACCTTTGTTACCATTCCCGGAACTCTCTCACGGCGCGTACTTGCTTGATATCAACAGGTGTCATACCAACCTTGCGCTGTATTACAGGAAACCAGAAATGGACAGGAGAAGCCAAATCATTCATTTTTTTCTCTCTTTTTGGCGTTATCTAACGCGAAGGTAAGTATACATAGGACACGACTTCAAGAACGAGCTACCTTCTCTAATGACGAACAAACCTCGACGTCTGTAGCACTTTTGTCGTTCATGCGAATCCTTCCATCACCAGCCCGTCATCGAAGCAAGACTGCAACTGTGCGGAAAAGTGTTCCCGCACTGTCAACCTGCCTACGGATCCCATCCAAAGGTAGTGGCATACCACGAGCGGGCACACCTTCCATCGCGAAAGGATCATGGCTGCAAGCGAGTCGTCTATCCTTTCCACCTCGGTCTCTTGTCGCCTGCTCAATCTGATATCAAACACCACTACTTGTAATCTCGGAAACAGCGGTAACACGGAGGACGTAGGATGGTAGGTGAGCATTTCCATAAAGCGGGGCCAAAGCGACAGGTCCTCATAGACGCTTATTTTGAGAACCTGGATGGATTCGAAAGCGGGTGAACCTTTGACGACGTCTAACACTGACAACCACTCGTCCATACTTCTCATGACCAATCGCGTGATCGAAGTAGAACCACGAACAACACGATCGAGCAGGGGGGAATGATCGAACAGATAGGAATGAAGGTCTGAGAAACCAGCACTGTATAAGGAATGCATCAAATTGCAAAGGAACTCGCGAAAGCCAGGTAGAGAGAACAAGATCCAAAATGGCTCAGAGTAGTCGGTCCCTTGTAGCTCCAATGTATCGATGGGAAGATCAACTAGCTCCGTGAAAGGTGAACGTTGCCCAAGAGGTCTTCTCGTGACAAAGGCGGCTGTGCGTAGCGCTTTAAGCTCCTGCACGAATTTGAATATCATGGATGGGGAGGAGTAGATGAAGGCATCAGTAATCTGTGCGAAGGGAAAATCCAGAAGCATCTGATTAACGTCATGAAACGCTTCTGTATGCATGATAAACGCAAGCCGTCGGAGCATACGGGAGCCTGCGAAAGCCCGTGTGACGAGACGTTCAGGACTACCGAAGGAGTCACTACCGAAGGGGTCGAGATCAAGCGCAAGCGCTTCAAGTGCCGGAAAAGAATCATGGGGAAGAGCATTGACTGCTTTGAAATGATGCCTACGGAGGGACAGTCGTAAAGTTTGTATCCGCCGGCCATAAAGAGGCAGTTTAGACACCAGCTCGATGGAGCGGGACTCGGGGGTGGATCTAAGTCCCAGCTGCATGTTCAGAGGCATAGGAAGGGAGCGTTCCATCCACGCATCGATGATGGATAATGGTACCTTGCAACTTGGGAGTCGCAAGTTACACCACAAAGACGGCGCACTGTATACCACGTCGTGCCAGCGCTTGCAGACGCTTGCCACGCGCATCGGAATGCTGGAAATGTCATAAGATACGAAGGAGAATGTGTGAAGGAGCAGCTCGTCTGGAAGAAGTCGAACCGGAGATAAGAGACTGCGGGCAGCAGTCGCCCGCCATACGAGAGCAGCCCTTTGCACATTTAGCGCCTTCAGCTGGACATCCAAAGCGGCGACTTGTGCATCTGTGTTTTCGGCGAATAAGGTGATTCTTTGGATATCCGCTACGGGGACGATATTTGAACGGAGCAGGGCCGTGAGTGACTGCCGGCTCCAGTCAATCTGTGGATCAAGACAATCGATGCTTGGGCTTGAGACGAAGGGGAAACGCGAAGTCATAGTCAGTCGAGTGCAGCGTGATGATGCATTTACAAACGCACCTGTTCATGAAGAATGCGATGGTATAGGACTGTCCAAGTCCAATGTTCAACCGTCTCTTGATTGTTGTGATTCGATCGGCGGGCAGTGATGACCGATCACAGTGGATGTCATGTGTCTGCGTACATTTTGTTACTGTACGCGTTAGAACTTCAACTTGGACGCGTGCCGTCTTGTACGGAAATCAAAGACTTTCCATTCATTTTCTGTGTAATCACTCCCATGCATGCCCTAACCGTTAGGCCACTTGGCAGACGCAGCGGGGAGCAGACGTGTCACGCCGAATGCGTAGGGGACGGAGCATCGATTCATCAATATGCAGACAACTAGATACGTGCACTCTATGTATATGTACCAATTCGACACCTTCTATGGAATAGGGGCCGCTGGACCATAAAAACGAGCGCAAGAAGTCTGTAAGATTTCTGTTGTGAAGACGAGGGAGACGACGATGACGACAACATGTTAACAATGTAAGTTGAAAAAACACTGCGTGGTCGTGTTTGCCGTCACGGAAATCAGCCTCGAGAAGTTGTGCTGTTAGCTCAACCTGCTGTGTTCCCCAGAAACAGACTGCTTGGAGTGGCATGACATGTTCATGTTAAGTAGGCATTTTTCGCCCTTTTCTTCACCCCGGTTGACACCACACACACATTCGCTCGGTGGCCGTGGTCGGACGTGCATGACTCGTTGTTCGAGACGAATATAAAGAACACCCGACAAACTCTACTCGCGATACATCAGGAAAAAAAAAGCGGGTAAGAAAGCACAATGTGAAGATCTATCTAGCTTCTCTATATATGTATATCGTCTATTCATATTTATGCGTACGTGCGTACGCAGGGCTGGCAGGAACGGCGAACGGGATGTTGTCGGTCGGCCAAATCGGTGCAGTGATCGGGGGCCATCCAGATTCCAGTGGCGACGTTACATTATCTAATCAAGGTGCGCGCAATCTAAGATGCACCACAAAGATTCTATGTGAACGGAACGTGAAGAAAGACGGGAGGGACTTCAGAATGCGCCCTGCGCCCTCACGCCAGACAACGCGCCGTCATCGTCCAACCACGTCTCTCCCCTCTCGACGTCGAACTTGGTCTGCCACGCAAGATCTCCACCAGACACGGTGCGCGACATGGGCGGAGTAGACAACGGCGTGTCGACAGGCGTCGGTGCGGCCGACTCGGGGTATGCACGACCGGTAGGTTGGGTGATGAACAGCGAGACGCCGCCGTCTGGTGTGCGAGAGGCCGTAACGCTGCATGGGCGCATATCAGCGAGGCAGACGGTGAGAGGGTGCGTAAGAAAAAGAAAACAGGACGCGACACGTACTGGGAGAGGTCCCCAACGAGAAAATCGGGGTTCTCCTTCTCGAGAGCGGCGCGCGTGTGGGATGTGCAGGTGGCGAGAACAAGACAGCCTGCGGCTTTTCCTGAACGAATGCCGGTCGGCGCGTCTTCGACGACGATGCCTGTGAGAAGATGAATATACATGTGAGACGTGCAGGAAAAAAAAAACAGAAGAGTATGTAAAGAACGCTCTACTTACACTGTCTGGGATCGACGCCGGAGAGCCTTGCGCCCAGGAGGTAGGGATCGGGCGCGGGCTTGCCCTGGTTGACTGACTCGGCGGTGACAAAGTTGAGGGGTGTCTTGAGGCCTGCGGCAGGGAGAGCGCGGGACGCGTAGAAATGTGTCGCTAGTAGTGTCGGCATGAAAATGATTGTTACGTCCGACATAGAAAGAAGACATACAGGACGTGCACACACTCCAGCCCTGGTTTTCGTCGGGGCGGTCAGCCTGGATGGCATGGAGCAGGTCCTTGACGCCGGGAAGGGCAATGATGCCACCGCCGTCGGTGTTGCTGGCGTTGCTGAGGATAGCCTCCTCGAAGCGGACGACTTCTTTCCTAAGGAGGACCTCGTCGTCAATCATGCACCATTTGCGAAGGGCGTCGATGGTGCGATATCCGTGGGCGGATGCGAGGATGTGAGGGAGATCGAGGAAGTCGTAGCCTGTCGCTTTGAGCAGCTGCCAAGCGGCAGTGACGGCAGGCGACGAGTCGATGAGGGTGCCGTCCATGCTGTGCGATGTACGAGTCAGAAAAGACGGAGAAGGATGAGAGAGGACTGACTCGAAAAGAACGACTTTTGCATTCATCTGCACGGTAATGGGTGTGGTGGTGGCATCCATGGAGAGAGAAGTGGGGAGGAGACTGTTTTGCTCTAGAGGGGGTGAAATTTTCGCGCCGCGGTAGTGTGTGCTTGCATAATGGGGTGCTTTATATTATGCATGGCCAGTGCTCCAACGTGCGGTTGTTGAGTGCGTGATAGGTTATCCGATAGCACACCGAAACGGGATGATGTCACCGTCGATCCCGTCGATCTTGTATCGTCAGCCAATGGAATCTTATATTGTCAGCCAATGTCCGCGGGCGAGGGATGCACCAATGTTCTATTGGGGTGTGTATGGGCACCCGCGGACGCGTCTAACACGTACGCAGTGCTCCCCTCGCGCTCCAACGCGCTCCACCAAATGCAAATTTATCGCTTCGTCGGATACACGTTGTTCCTATTCTATGGTGCCCGTGTGCATCGCAGTACCCTCACATATATACCCTTTTTTCAGCATGAATTGACTTCCAACGAGGCTGCGCCCGTTCTCACACTTCGACATGGCTCGCAATTCTGTTTCATCTATCGTCTCTGAGCTATGCAATACTCATATCTCAGCGCCTACTTCGCCGACAGCATCTCAGGCGACGTCCCCGATGCAGAACGGCTCTGTGGTCTCGCCCAAGAGCTTTCGTGGTCACTCACCTCCCTCAGCCTCTACTGCTTCGTCTCCAGGCTCTTCACGCCCTCCTTCACCGCTTTTGCAACCATTGCAGCCTCCAGTGTGCGCAAATAGTCACGGTCTGCCTACACGGCCGCCGTTTGGCTTCAACGCTCTTAGCGGCGCAAGCATGAGCTTCACCGCTATCGGCAAGGTGGCCAACTCTACCGCAAACAGTGCATCTGTCCCCAAGCGTCAGGACAAGTCTGATGCGGATGACGATGCGAGCAGTCAAACCAACAGCACGATGAGCACAGACATGAAACGCGCTCATCCTGCCCGGCGCACTTCCTCTGCTGCCATGCAGCCTTTCATCACCAAATTTGACCCCTACGAGCCGACGGAGTATATCGTAGACGCCAAATCTGGCACACGGTCCCCCGCACCGCTCGAGAAGGTCGCCATCATCGGCAGCGGCAGCTGGGGCACAGCTCTCGCACGCGTCGCTGCTGTCAACGTCGCACAGCAGGACGGGTTCCACCCCGAGGTGCTCATGTGGGTCCGCGACCCCGACGAGTGCGCGCGCGTGAATGAAACGCACGAAAACGCACGGTACCTCCCCGGCGTCGACCTTCCTTCGAATCTCGTCGCGGTTTCGAGTCTCGCAGACGTCGTGCGTCCTGCGACGCTCATCCTCTTCTGCGTGCCGCACCAGTTTCTCCCCAATGTCCTCGCCGAACTCGCGCCTGGCACCGTCCAACCGAATGCGCGGGCGATATCGGCGATCAAGGGCGTCGACGTGCATATTCGCGAGGAGGAGGGCACGGCTGATATTTACACCTTTCCCGCCGTCATCGAAAAGGCCCTCGGTATCCCCTGTTCCGCCCTCGGCGGTGCGAACATTGCGCTCGACGTCGGGCGTGGCCAGTTTTGCGAGACCACCATCGGGGTGAATCCATTTTGTCTTTCATCTGCTAATCAAATCATTGACTTGGCACATATAGGTCCCCTCGCCACAAGACGCAGCACTCTGGCACGCCGTCTTCGACAGCCCGTCCTTCCGCGTACACCCCACGTCCGACGTCTCTGGCGTCTCGCTCTCCGGCGCGCTCAAAAACGTCGTCGCCCTCGCCGCCGGGTTCGTCGACGGCATGGGGCTCGGCGGCAACACCAAGGCCGCCATCCTCCGGATCGGGTTGTTGGAGATGAGCACGTTCACGTGCGAGTTTTTTACGAGTGCGAGTCCGCTGACGTTTTCGCATCATTCCGCGGGTATGGCGGATTTGATTACGACGAGTTTTGGAGGAAGGAATCGGAGGTGTGCCGAGGCGTTTGTGAGGGCGGGAGGGAGCAAGAAGAAAAAGACGTTTGATGAGCTTGAGAAGGAGCTGCTTCATGGCCAAAAGCTGCAGGGCACTGTGACGGCGCGTGAGGTGTTCATGTTTCTTCACGCGCGTGGCCGGCTTGAGGGGTATCCCCTCTTTGAGAAGGTGTACCGGATCAGCTTTGAGGATATGGATCCCATGCGGCTTTTCGACGACCTCTAACGTGCACACGCTGTTAACGCCACACGCCCTTTTCGCCCGCTGTCGAGGTGTCCTGGAGACGCCCCGCCCGAATGGAATCCCCTGCGAGCGGCTGGAGGAGACTGCTGTGTTCCTTTTTCTTGACGTCCCGTTCTGCCTTGTATATAGATGTTTTTAGAGTCCACGTTCACGCGCCCTAGAATTAGAATTAGAGTACTTAGAATAGAGAAACTCGCATCAACAACATCCAAAACCATCGCAAATATGTACATCGTATAGCTTGGACGATCACACTCGCACACACATACACATTGATAAATAGAAGAATCGTTCGTGCACATTCATGAGCGCTTGAGCATGTAGGAGGCGTTTGCTTTCCTATTCAACATTCTCGCCGATGGTTATGGATGAACGGAATAAGAAGTACTTGTTTCCATTTTTTTTTCTTCCTAATTAACCCGTGCAAAGTAAACGAAGAATAATGACCTGGCAACGGTACTTACCCTGCACCCATCATCTATTTCTCCACACCGAAGACAGGCATGCGGCAGCAACCTCGCGCGCACTATGATTGGGTATGGAGCGCGCGACGCTGTGCGCGGCCGAACTGCGGCAGTTCACGACTCACAACATGGCGTGTTGTGCAAGTCGCTCGCTCAACGTTCAAACCGCCGATGCGCGCGCGCGGATGTGTCGCTTCTTACTTCTCTGTGCCAATTTTGAATTCCCGCCCGAATCCCGACATCGTCGCGGGATAGGGATCTACTGAAGATCTTTTCCTTTGATGTACTTATGTATATACAGTCAAGTGTGAAGTGGGTATCCGTCGTCGTCGTCAGAGCAATATCCAAGAACAGAGCAAGCCATATCTTAGACTCACTTGCAAGTGGCACAACGCACCATCGCATCACGGGATCGCGACACGGCCATACCTTTACAGGCACCTGGTCCGTGCGCCGATCCGCGCTATAAAGGATCAGCTGCACGCGAGCGCAGGTTTCCCATCTCTTGTGCTCGGGCATGTACAGTCGGCCGTGAGGTTTTTACCGAGCCACTGTCTTTTGCTGATTGCAAATTACCAATCCTAATCGTCTGTCGTCTTTGGACTTCAGCAATTTTTGGAACCTTTTCGTTCGAAGGTGAAGCTCTAGTTGAGCAGATTCGAATGGGAAGGAGGGCAGGGGGCTCGAAAAATGGTTCTATTGAGTTGTGGTGACGCTGTGTACATAGTATTGAATGGCAGTGGTGTATTTGAGAGTGTTCTTTTATGGGTGTTATATTTGCAATCAGCTTCAGTTAAAGGAGGTCACCTCACCCGAGCTAGTACAAGCAATGTTTATGAGGATCATTGGTCTTTTTCGCCTTGCAGACAACATGAAGATGCTCTAAATGCTCCGAAGCTTTGTAGATGATCTCTAGCTATAAATAGCTTTTGGTCAGTACCACGTACTTCTGTCGACACATCAGAGTGAGTTGATCCATTGTAAATGTTCAGTGTGAGTATAAGCCATACTTGGATATATGGTGTCCAGTTCTTGTTTGACTGTGTATGTAGCATGAGGTATAGATATTAGTTAATCCGTGGAGCCCAATTTGACCACATAGAGGGGATAAAAGAACCAAAAGCGGAGATAGTGCATCTAATAGAATGTATCATTCATTACATTATCAAGCATTCATCCTTCTCGGCCTTCACACCCTGGAAACCCATCTCTGCAAAGGTGGTAGGGCCTTTCTTAGCTGGTCCAAAGGCTGGTGTCTGAGGTCCCGGTGTAGGTAACGATGGTGTAGCACTACCACTTTCAGAGTTTTGGGTGTTATTTCTGCTAGGCCGTCGCGAGCCGGGACTGACCGGCCGTGAAGCCGGACTTGGGCTCGTCAAACGCGGTGCACTGCCGCCGCCAGGATCGGCGAGAGAGAACCGCGTCATCGACGGCATGAGGCGCGGGCTTGCCGAGGGGGGCGGTCCAGAGGAGTTTGTCCAACGCGGCGGACTGCCAGAGATAGCCGGGCGCTCATTGGAGAAGGAAGGACGCTGGCGGTCGCTAGAGGGCCGCTCAAGCGAGAGCTGCAGAGGTGGACTACTTGAAATCGGAATCTCCGACAAGGTAGGCACCCTGGGAATTTCGGCCGGTGCGCTTGGCACGGGCGCCATGATCGTACTTTTGCGCACGTTCTCGATGACTTCCGATCCTGCACGCCGTGCACCTGTCCCAGGACGCCGCACGACGGCGTCTGCACGCTGCCTCGCCTGCGTGCGCTTGCGCACGAGCGTCGTCTCCGTAAGATTGTCGTGCTCTTGTCGGGACAATGCTTGTGCAGCAGGTTGAGCAAGGGCGTTGAGTCGCTTGACCGCATCCGGGTTACCGTGCACTTGTGCCTAGTCGATGTGATTAAGAACGCAACCGACAATAAATACAATACTTTACTCACCTTTTCGTACCACGTCCGTGCTAGCTGCACGTCCTTTGGCTGGCCGACACCAACCTCGGCGTAATAGCCCATCGCAAATTCGGCGCTAGGCAAACCCTTCTCCGCAGCCTTGCGAGCGAAGGTGAGAGCTAGTCCCTCGTCCTTCTCAAAGTGACCTGCAGATGCGCCAGGGCCGTCTGCGTCGCTGCCACACAGGAACCACTTGCTGAGCGCCATATCCGCCTCAACCTCCCCCTGCTGGCTAGCGAGCGAATAGTACTGTACGGACAACAGCGGGTCGAACGGAAATGGCGGCGTCGCAAACTCGTACGCATGTCCTAGTTTGTACTGCGCCGGGGCGAAATGGAGAAACGCCGCGCGTTCGAGATGGCGGCGACCCTCTTCCAGAACATCAACATTGGGCCTACCAGCGCTGGACAGTACGGACACAAACATGTCCCTAGGGACCGGTGGTATCTACGAAAGCACGTTGATCGCGGAAAAGGTACAGAGGCCTTGGGACGACGCGCACCTTCCCGCTACCAAACTCACCAAGCATGAGTAATGCTAACACGTAGGCTGGCTGAGGTGCGATCAGGCTGCTCATATTGGCCGCGCGTATGAGCAGAGGGAGCTATTAAAGGGAATCAAAAAGGGAGAACAATCAAGAACAATGATACGAACTGCAGTAGCTGTCGAACTCGGTAGATCGAGTTGGCCAAGCAGATGAGCCATGGAGAGGCGCTGAGACAATTTGAGAGGATGAAGACCAATAGCCATGATTAGACATACATATATGGATGCCTCGTCCCCGCCCCGCGTGCCACGCTCATAGCAATCACGCGCACGGTCATCGTCATTAAACGATTCGTAGTCGCGACCTAAGGGTTAATTGGAAGACCAACGTAAAGTGCCCCCACGATTAAGCGACCAAATATCAAAGGATGAGCAGGTACAACTCGACAAAAGTAAGCAACCTACCTAATCTAAACCATGCTCTAGAGAATCCGGCACGCGCCGACGCTTCGAAATCCCGGAAAGCCTTCGCAACCACACGTCGAGGTGCGCACGCAAAGTGGACAAGTTGTTGACACACGGTGGACACCAGAATCGGAAATCGATTAGAGATCGGAAAAGTTCTTCAAGACAACACAGCGCACCTGCCTCGGATTTTGCTTTACGACGGTGGGAAACGCGCCGCTGGCGGCGAAGCACGCGCGGTGGTAGAGCGCCTCAGCTGCGAAGGCGGGCATGCCTGCACCCGACGGATACGATCCAGAAATGCCGAGTACGATGCTGACAGCCAAGTCAGCAAGCTTCTTGAGCTGAGGGTCCTCGATTATGGCTGGCCCAATAAGCGGATCCGTGGATGTATATCCTGGCTGAGTGGCGAATGAGAATTTGATGTGGTTGTTGTGTTGCATGAGACGTATACCTGAGCTCTGTCTACGAGGTATAGGACTTGACTGCACCATGCAATCTTCTCCGACTCGCTCATGCTTCCCTGCACGTCAGCAAGGCTACTGCTGAGGTCGCGCGGAGTTGGCAGCGGGGCCGTCAGCGTTGGCGGCGCTGCCATGTCGTCGTTCATGGTGTCGATACTTGAAGTTCACGAGAACTGGCGAGGAACGAGGATACTTCAGAAAGAACGTGCGTGGAAGGTTACAAACAACTTACAAAAGACCGAAATAGACTTCAGAACTTGAATCCAGCAACCGGATAGACGCCGAACATCAGCTTCACGTCCAGAAGCCAATATAGAGACCGCTAGTCGATTTCACTCGAACGAATGAATCCAGAATTTAGAAAGCAAAGCAACGATAGGATGAGAGTAAATCGACACCTGCAAACACGGAGGACAACGGGAAACACGCTGTCCCGTTGCGTGTAGTCCAGAAATACATTTGATGTTAGATGATAGATGATCGATCAACTATCGCATCAAAACTGTGATTACCCAAAATAGCCTACTTATACGCTTCTCGCATTGAAAACTCGTAGCAAGTGATATTGGAGAATAAAACAAAACACAGTCATGGATGAGGATAGCCCATTGTTTGGAGCTCTTATGTTATTACGACAAACTGGCACCAAAATGCGAATAAGTAGAGAGACCGTCACGGTGCGAGAGAAAGACCATATTAAGCTGTGCAGCCAACCTGCTCATTTCCCTCTATACAGGTGTTCCCTTGGATTTTCGGCTTCTACACGCACGGGTGGATGATATCCATCGCCAGGTTGCATAAATGAAACCGGTGCATGACAATCAAGTCTGAGCATGGGACCGCGTTACGGTGATCGGCGTCCTATGCGGTGTCTGCCATGCAAGTGCCGCTCTAGAACCTGCCAGGAGTGTTTTGTGGTCGCCTCATCTCTGGACGATGGCTTCCGTTTTCACGACGTTTGAATAGATGGACAAATTGCCACAATAACTCTATCCGGACACGCACGTTGTTCTAGATGCACACGTATTGCATTTACTTGAGTTGCTTAGCATGACCTTAGAATAAATTAACCGTCCCCTGCAAGGGTGAGATGACAGCCGCCACCCGAGTCTCCAAACCAAAGATGGAACCACCATGCAACGCAATGAGATCACCGGGCGCACGCTCAATCCCCAGCAGCTTCTCCAGGTTCGTAGATACCATCGCCCACGCTTCACCGGCCGAGATCTCTTCGCCCAGCCCCATCGACACCCACGCGGCGTCCAAACGAGTGTTGCGCGCCTCCCACGGCTCTTCAATGCCGAGCGCTACTGTAACATTATGCGCACGCAACACACCCGCCGTGTTCACGTGCGTCAGCGGCGGTCCGGCAAATCTGGGATGTCCAATGAGTACACCATCTTAGGAAAAAAAAAACGAGCGTACATCCTGCGAGACTCCCACTGCGCTGGGAACGCACGCGCAGGCGTGAGAATCACACCAACGTCTGCGGCGGCTATTTCCGAGGCGAGCAGGTGGGCCTCTTGCGCGCCTGCAAAAGTCATGCGGATTATATGAGCATTGTACGCCTCAGCCTCCGCCTTGAGCGCGATGAGAGACGCCATAATGTCTGCGCTAGACACTTCGATGACGAGAGGCAGTTCGCCCTAACAGGATCGAAAGATTAGCGTGTCAGAGTGATACACCCCAGATGGAAACCCACCTTGGCCACCTTGGCAAATTGTTCACCGAGCTCGCCAGATCCACCGCCTAGTAGCAGAGCACGGAGCGCCGCGATCTGCGTGCTGACGCTGTCTGCGCTGCTCAAGGACAGGGAAACATGGACAGCGGTAATGCCCTGGCGAATTTTTGAGTGAGATTTCGGGAATAACGAAGGCTCGAGCACACCTGCACAACAGCACCCTTCGCGAGCTTGTGAGGCGCGGCGGTATGGAACGCTGTGCCGAGACCGGCAAGGAAGCCGCGCGCGTCAGGCGCGACAACGCCGATAGTCACGCCCGCGTGCAAAGCAATGCTAAAAGTCGACAAAAAGTCACTATGCGAGGAGAGTGCCCAACAAACCGACGCACAGCATATCACGCGACGCATACTGTAGGCCATCGAAGGCATGAATAAGGGCACCGTCTCCACCAACAATGGCAGATGGAGAGTTACGCAAGCGGTTTGGCAACGTGCCGTCTCTCGTGGAATCCTCGCCGTTGATGTGTTCAAGACCCAGCGGCGAGCCATACGTGACGAGGCCTGGGCTGCAACATAGTATGTCAGTGTGGTATGAGCTTTATCAATCCATCGTGCAAACACACCCAATCATGCCACCCTGAAGGTCCACAAAGACGGCATCAGACCCATCGACGCTGCCTGCGCACGAGCCACCATGACAGACGACCTCACCCTTTTCTACAACGACAAAGCCAGGCGGAGGCAAGACGTTCGTCCCTGCACCATCTCGAAGATAGATGGCGCTAACGTTCGCAAAGACGACGCGTCCTGCCTCGGATGAGGGCTCAAGCGGTGGCAGTCCGTCGTAATCGACTGCAGCTTGCGCCTCGGCATCAAAATTTGGCGTACGCGGCACGCTCTGAAAAGCAGCAGGCTTGAGTGGTACATGAGCGGAAAGGCCGTCGGGGCCAACGGGAAGCTGGGCGATGCCGTCGATGAAGACTTGCTGTGGCGTCGCACCAAGAGCCAGCGGGTGGCTGTCCCAAAGCACAATGTCGGCGTCATAGCCTGCGCACCTAGTCGTAAAAGAGGAAGCGAAGGCAAATCCAACGACGCACCTTCTTTGACGTGTCCGATGCGGTGGTCCATACCGAGGATGCGCGCAGGCGTGCTTGTCACGGAAGCAAGTGCAGTAGGCGCACGCAGGCCATAGTAGTGCGCCTGCTGCGCTTCAAAGAGGAGGAAACGCGAGTCAAGCACAGGATGGTCGCTCTGCGAACATACAGCTCAGCAAAGGACAGAAATTTCGAGAGCGAGATGACAGAACCTTCATGACGACGCTGATGCCATTGTCATCGAGCACTCGTGGTGCAAACTCCGAGCCCCGATACGCCTCACGCTTGTACCGCGCATTGGTGGCAAAGAGAGCAACGGCCGGTGTCGTGCCTACTTGCGATTACAACAGGCCAGCTCCAAGTCAAAATCGACAGCCACGAACCGTATGCCTTCTTCAAGAGGTCAGGAACAAGATACGTCTCGTGCGCATGGTGGAAAGCTGCGATGGAAAATTTGAACTCATTCGTGAGCTGCGATGACATTCAATACTTGCTCGCGATATATCACTGTTTTCCACTTACGCGAACCATGTTGTCTAAATCGACAGTCTCGTAACAGTGGTTGTGCACCTTGACGCGACCGCGCAAGACGTCCACGAGCGCCTCCCATTGCAACTCGTAGGGAAAGTCGCCGAGAGCGGAAAGCGCTTCATAGACCTCAAGCGCCAGATCCGGGTCAGCGATGTGGTCTGAGAAAATCATTGTCAGCAAATGCGAGGCATTAACAAATTACCTTACCACTGGGAAGTGCATCAACGATGTTGAGAGCTGCCTCGCAATATTCATCTTGCTTGACCTTAATTTTGCGCGCGGTCTCATAGCTGGAGCCCATCAGGCGCATGTTGGAGGCCCGAACTGCCATCACTCACGCATTTCGGAAGGCCCACTGGGTGTCCATACGGGAGCCTGAGTAAACGCGGCCTGAACAGCAACTATGAGAAGAGTTAAATATCATCAATAGCACTACTCACTAGGATTTTCGCCTGGAAAATGAACGTTTGAACGGTTCGTTAATATAGACATTAGATGTACGAAACACACATACCACACGCATGCTTCATTTGACGCCAGCGTGGACGCCTTGTGTGCTCAAAAGGGTTCTCGAGCAGCATCGCGCTCGTGCTTTTCTCAGATGTCGGGCGGAGTTTGATCGTGAACGCCTGTCCTCCAATCGCGTCTGCGCTACCGGGAAGGACATTCGCCGTGGTGACGCCTCCCGAGATGGACAACTTGTAAGCAGCGTCGTGGGTGTTCAACCCGTCAACGGAACGCAGCCAAGGCATCGCAAGACCCTTCAATGAGTTTGTATCCGAGGCTCCATCAAGTTCTGGAACCGAATCAACACCAAGATGGGAGTGCATGTCGACGATACCAGGTGTCAACCAGGCCCCATTCGCATTTATGACTTGCAGAGCGTCATCCTGGAGCAAAGCAGGATCGACGTAGCCAACAGCACGAATAAGCCCACGATCGAGAAACACGTCGCCACCAGCGATGATTTCTGTGCCTTCCGCGCCGCCCGTCCAAATGGTGGCGTTGCGTATGAGGACGGGGGCGGTGCCAGGCTCATATCTATCGGATTCAGCGCGCAGGTGGAAGTTTTCCGGAGGTCCTGGGGTGGAATACAGACTGCGACATGTCGCGACTGTCTTCCGAAGAGCATTCAAACGAGTCGCAGTGACATGCGCGGGGAGGTGACGCGTATGCGGATGCGCAGGTGCCAGTACGCTGGACAAGGAAAGAAGGGAGAGTGCGAGGACAGACACACCGAGAAGAGCATTTCGTAGAGCTGTCGAGAGGCGCACTGGAGCCTGCCCACGCACACGCTCGTCGTACCCCATCGTCAGTCTCTGGATTGCTCGTACGAACGAGCTAGAAGTGCGAGTTTATAACTGTTATCTTATCTGTCAGCGCTTCAGCATCCACGCGGTAAGCGGCAAAATAAATGTGCTGGGGCCTACTCGAAAACGGTTCGAATCAGACAGCATGAGGGCGTATCCCACCGAAGCAATCCAATTCACCGAATACTACAATGGTAGCTCAATGAGAGCGAAATAGATGACATGATGGCGCGAATCCGCGCGATGTGCACGGTCACGAGGACGGATTCGTTTTCGTTGTTCGCGACTCACGTCGATTCCGCTCAGCACTCTGCTCGTCCCGTTCATTTAAATGTGTATCTCTTCATTCTTGTGTCTTGTCATTCTAGACTGCATTTCCTGTTATGATTGGAAAAGAGTCTGCGCCATCTGTCCCATCCAATTCCGCCAAGGTCCACAACCCGGATGCCACGCCACAAGTCATCTGCGGCGACCAGGACGCAAGGAATATAGCGCGTGCGTGGCATACTCATGTATGAACCTCATTTCTGACAATGACTCCTTTGCAGGGAATAAGCTACCTCAGACGCGCTTTTGCCCAGGTTCTGCTGCTGCCAGGAATCCCGCGTCGTCAGTAGTTCCAACTCTGAACATACCTCCCACCGTTGTATGCCTCGTCATTCCGTTTCGTCAGGACATGTAATCTAAAATATCATGATGTCGCATAGATCCCAAGCTGCGATCCCTCACAAGATCATATCATAAAACACGGCGAATACACCATCTGCGTGCGAGACAGTCCAGAGAAGAACTCGTGCCTTGTACACGTCTACGATAAAGATATGCAGTCACTCAGATCTCGCAATCCGCCCGTGCAGCTTAGTCTCGTTACTTGGGTGGAATTGTTGCTGGCTTGTGGCGCGACTCGCTCTATGGCGAATTGTGTGCAATGGTTCTGAGATCTGCCGGTTTGGAACGAACGCGACAAGGAGAGAAACTCCGTTTACAGTTATCCCACACCCAGCTGACACCGGCGATGATGATGTTGCGGTAAGTGTTATTTTGGAATAATGAAGGGAATATTCATTTTTCTTCAGCCTGACGCGTGCCGTGGGACGAAGCCGATTCCCGTAGTTGGTAGTTCATTGTTATATGATGCCACTTTGTTCACTGTTAATGATGATGCCATAGAGACGTTCAGTCGCAAACGCTTACTAGCTGAGGAACGCAACCGATTACGGTACTTGCAGAAGCGCCGAATGCGGGAAGCCCCAGACACTTCCGGACTGCCTACACTACCCTATCGTAGACTCCCTTCTGAGAGCGGAAAATACGTGGGCGGCGTGAGTGTCTGTTCTCCTATGTCATGACATTTTTGCCAAGTTCCAACAGTATTTTGCACCGACTGATAGGTCCTTTACAATCCTGAAAAAGACCGTGTCCTCAAGCACAGCGAATACACCATCTTCATCAAGGTAAATTTCCAACCTACGGACATACTTCGTGCAACGGACACATTCCAGATGATTGTCTTCAGCAAGGACATGCGAGTTGTGGGTGCTGTCATCCCTCTCGTTCGGATGTATAATATGGCTTTGCCCGATGAGCCAATGCGTCCATTGGCGGGTACATGCAATTGGCCTGTACCTCGACATGCATTATATCGTGACGCAAACAATCGAGCCAAACAAACAACAGCAGGTACGGAGGCAATCACCGAACCAAGGTAAAGCAAAAAAACAAAAACATGAACGCTCTAGAAAGCAGGCGAAAACAACACGCCCACAAAAGACAACACAAAGGAAAACACAGTCTACAAGAGAAACAAAACAACGAAAAAAACAAAAAAATAACTGCCCGACACAGCCGGCACTGAAGGAAACAAAAAAAAAGTAACAACACCAAAATCAACAAAGTCGAGCGGCCACCACGCCATCGGGGACCGAAAACAGGACGCGCAGATCCCCCGAAAACACACGAACATACAACACAGGAGACTACAGCTCAAAAAGGCGATAAGAAAATAAAATGAAGCGCACACTGAAGCACAAGAAAAACACACCCAAAACATAAAACACGCGAACACCCAGCTGGGAAAAGAAAAACAGGCAACCAAGCAATTCCTCGAACGAAACAAAAACAACCGCCACCCAAGCAGAGGAGACGTACGAGAACCACAAAGAAAGACGGAAAAAACAGACGCCCACCCACACCACCCGAACGCCCCGAAACAAAGACACAAACAGCCCAAAGAAAAACAGCACACAGGCTTGCTGACCGTCCAACCAGAAGAAGAGACAGACAACGACCGAACAAATGCAAACAGCACCACTGGACAAAGAGCACCACAACCCATAAAGAATGACAAAGGATAAACCCAAAAAAACAGCAGAAAAAAAAAAAAAAGGAAAGAGAAATCACAAATTTACGGACAAAGCAAAGCAATATGCACAACGAAGAAACAAAGAGAGAAAAAAAAGCACCCAATAGAAAACAGCTAATACACACAACAAACAAAGACAGAAACAAGACGAAACAAACATACAGATCGCGCCACCAACACAAACAACAAGGACAAGGAACAAGACAACAGAAAACCTCAGCACCATAAGCAGAGAAAGCCAGAACACCAACGAGACCAAGATAAATGGACAGGCTCAAGGTGAAATGAAAACAAACAAGGCACACAAACAGGGAAACCACAAACACAGGAAAAGGAACCGGCGGACGCAACAGAAAACAAACGAAAGAAGGCAACAGCAAAAGACGACAAAATATCACGAACCGCAACAACAACACGTCAGGCCAAACGAACCGCAGAAGCAGACTCACACAGCACGAAAACAACCAAAGCCGAAAGAAAATCCAGGTTGCTCCAACACTGTAGACAACGCAAAAAAAGAAAGAAAAAAAGCGCAAAAAGTAAAAGCAACAGAAAACTGCACCGGGAGAAGCCGCCGCGGAATGAAGCAACCCAAAGTCCAAAAAACGAATTCCAAGACAACAAAACCCTCAACTGCCACCAAATAAGCAGCCAAAACAGGAGCAAAAGGATCAGCGCCCACAAGCCCACGAAAAAAACAGCGACCCTCAAACGAAGAGAACAAAACCCCACGACCAAAGTCAAGAAGACAGGAAGGAACACGAGACAAAGCCGAACGAGAAAGCCCAGGTCCAAGACCCGACCCAGCAGGCATAAGAAAGGAAACAAAAACATGGAACTCCCGACAATCAAGGAGCGAAACACACAAAAAGACGGGAATCAAATAGAAAACCATAAAAGCAATCAAATCCGCACAGATACAAAAGACAAAAGAACAGAAAGAACAAACGCCAAACACACCAAAGAGCAAAATTGTCATCACAAAAAAAATCGAGCAAATAAAAAACCCCAACCTAAGGGACCAAAAAAAAAAACTAAAAATAAAAATCTGACCAACACACACAACTACAAAAACCAAATACAAAACCTGCCCTACTTGCCCGAACAAAGCCCAATACAAAAGGATAAAGAAGCAAAACACAAAGACAAAAAAACGGAAGGAAGTACAAAACACAAATTTTGTACATAGCAGATCACTTCATATCGCTGGTAAATGAAGACCGAAGGGGGAGCACGGATTAGATGACAAGTTCATGATGCTTTCTACATTCTCCGAGCACCGCCAGATGTGCGGCGGAACAGACATACATGTCTCGTCACCGTGACAAGTGAGAAGTCCGAGTTGTCAGACAACTGCGAGCCACATTACCACCAGATGTGAATGTCAGACGAGCAACGAGATCAGGCTTTATTGGTGGTGTGAAGTTGGAGTTTCCATGCTTCTGTCCCAGGAATGGGGAGACCATACACACCGTACCAGTAAGCTTCGTATGCAATAGAAAATTCATGCAAAAAGGTAGGATCATTGTTCGTGCACATATCACGAATGGCGTCAGCAATACATCGTGCATCTGGACGCGCTTGCGGATCTTTAGCCGTCATGCAGTCAACCAAAGGCTCAAGAAAGTCCAAGTTGCTGTATTTCTGTATACAGTGCAGAAAAAGAAATGAAAAAGCGGTCCCTTTCAAAGCACGTGACGACTTCACCTGGATGAGCCTCGTCCGAATGAAGTTCCCGAACGTGTAGATGTCGAGTTTGAATACATCCCAAGGCTCAACTTCCCCCGGATAAGCAGCCAGCTCGGGCGCAGAGTGATCAGCTCCCACTCTTGCTCGAAGGGGACGTCTATGCTCAAATGAAGGAAACATAACCGAATTTCCGAAATCAATTATATAGTACAGTCGACGAGCTCATAATGCATAAGGTCGGGGGACACCCCTGGCTTATGCATTATGACGGTTATGCATTACCAGATAAGGAAGACTCAACGTTTGTGATCGATCATGATCGATCACTGAGTCATGCTACCAATCGTGGACATCTGTGCCCGCACACAAACAACACCTGTTTTCCCCGTCATGAAGGACTATCTAATGATTAAAAAACCTGTCTATGGTTGTCTGTTTCGCCCTTTTCGTCTCCTCCTTCAACACGTAGGCACGATACTGGCGGAGCTGACTTGCCAGATCAAGGGCCCCGGGATAATCACCTGCATGAACACACTCTCGCTCGAGTGTCTTGCAGAGATCGACAATCTCGCGTGCAGGCAAGGTCGGCTCCATGTCTTCTTCTTCCTCATCATCATCTGACACAATCTCCACAATATCTCCCCGCTCTACCGCCATATCGTGTTTCACGCGATCGACCATCTTCTGCTCAATCTCCTCTTCGGATCCCTGGAATCGATCCTCATCGGCACCTTCGTCTTCCGCCGGAAGGTTCAAGAACTCTTCCAGAGTCAGTCGCTGACTATTGCGAATGCATTTTCGACTTTGCAGATCATCAAGTGCGGCTTCCACCTCGCGTTCGGCATCATCAAGTTGCCGAGGACGTGCAGGAATCCTGATGGTGAGTCGTGGTTTACCGGCTTTCGTTGCAAGCTTGTTGACCTCTATTAATGCTCTTTCTGCATCGTTCTCCGCGTCCATGACCGCCTTCAATGCTGGACGCCAGTGTTGGTCATTGTAACGCTCTCCAAGATGTGAATGAAGCCGGTCCTCGACGACTGGGAGCGACAAAGAGTCGGATGATGCAAACTCGCGAATTATGCTCCATGCCGTACTGTCTGCCTCGACAGTCGCACTGAACAACAATATAACATTCAGTAGCTTTTATCACCAAAAGTTTTTACTTACCTCGATGGCAGAATTCCTGTGTGATGCCAGCAGTTGGCAATCGTCTCTGGCGTAACCTCATCCCATGCCTCACGCGCCATCATCATGGCCTCGAGTAAGTTGATTTTGTAAATGTCCTCTTCTCCCGCCTCGTCAAGCTGTACCGCACGTTTACAGAATTTTGCACGATACTTTGCCTTGAAAGTCCGAATAATGCCTGCATCGCAAGGCTGCACATAGGACGTCAAATTCGGTCGGAAAAATTGCAGGTTGATGTTCGTTGGTGTGTAATCAATATCGTGTCCCGTAAAGTTGTCAATCGTTACACAGATGTAGCGATTTTGCTGTCGCATGTCGTTATCCAGGCGCACAATCCACCTGTAGCATATGTAAGTGTTTAGATCTCGTTGCTGCCATTTTTAGCTCACTCTTGAAAGAACACTTTCGTCATCCAAGCTTTCTTATTGTTACGATAATAGAAGCCCAATGATTCTGGCAACTTCTTGTTGAAGCACCGAGGCTGTCTTGAGTAGCCAATGAAGAACGGTGGGAGTTTTTCGCTTCCGTCCTCATTGACAGCAAACAGAAGGGTAAGTCGAAACTTGTTTAATTTTTTCCCACTCATCTGCTTTGAGCATAAGCCACGGTCAGGTGGTGCCATAGGAAACAGGCTTGTCTCGTCTGCATTGAACCGATCACGGGGTGCGTATGTCGCCAGAATAATCTTCATACGTGCACGTTCGGCCTCTACGGCCTCTAGGTCTACTGATGCTGCCTCTCCATGGCGGCGACGTTCCTTCAGATTATAACTATGAGTGATTAGTGGGTAGCCTAGAAGATAAGCATGAGATTTTCGTACGTTTTTTTGAATGATCCAATCCACCCCTCCCCCACCAGCCGCTCGTTCTCTGGGACTTCGAAGAGGTCCTCAAAGTGCCTTCGCTTTTGTGCAAGCATTTGACCTGTCACTGTCTCCAGTCGATCATTCTCCATGTGCTGAACCCAGAGGACCAGAGCACGCTCTACGTCAGGGCGTGTCACCACACGCTCGCGCTTCATTGACAAGGCTGTTGGATGCAAATCAACGCGTTTTTCGAGATGAGCCCGCTGAGCCAGCTTTCGTGAGAGAGTGCCTTGGGTGAAGATGAGACGACCTTCACGCAGAGACCCATAGTGTGCTACAATTTCTGCCTGTGTCATGTCCTTGTGCTTGTCAACAAATGCAAGCACAGTAAGCCAGTCATTTAGCGTTAAATTCTGTCGTTTTTCATCAACAATTGTTTGAGCTGATGTCCTGGGAGCATCTTTGGGAGGAGCAGGATTACGAGGCCTTTTCGAAGGACGGGGATTCTTGGGCTCACGAGGAGCACGTTTTTTCTCCAACTCTGGCATTGAAGAATGTTGAGAATACCGCCCGCTCACAGTTTATATAGTCATGTGACATTATTGTTGACCTATTACAGTAGCCTGTGACGCAGAATGACTCATCGACCCGAGGTCATAATGCATAATTTGGTCCCAAACCCTATGCATTATTCAATATGAGATTTATGCATA